>JASXSY010000552.1:0-64454 GCA_034509805.1 Sipha maydis | reverse complement strand
ATTAGCAAGACGATCGCCCACCAGGACATTAAATCGAACCACTTTTAGTCAATGAATACTTCATTGACAACCTACAAGTGATGTTGAACTAAATCTGTATGTGACTATATTCATATCGGACTGAATGAGAAGTTGAATGTAAAATTATTGTTGAACAGTGTTATGCGAATTCTTGAAATAATATTTTCCTATATAATGTGTTAATCTGTGTGTACTGCCGGATTTAACGGTGGTGCACAGAGGATGCAATGTCCCGGGGCAATTAAAACTTAAAAACTCTGAATTGAAAATTATCTATTTCGTTATTTATTTATATATATATATATATATATATATATTTTTTATTTTATTTTGCTTTTCATGATTTTTTTTATATTTATTCATTGTAATTTATTCAACAACTTTTAACAGTGAATTTATAAATTTAAAAGTCTAAACGTACATTTGAAAGTGATGCACAATAAATTAAAAAAAAAGTTACTTTTGCAAAAAACTTTCTTAAGGGGCCTCAAATTAGTACTTACCTTTTATTTTGATCTCCTGAGACTTAGATTCTGAAATGTCTGTGCGTACTAATGCGTTTTATTTGGCGCAGTAGAAGAAGGCTAACGCTGAAAACAAAAAATAACATTTAGATGCCATTCGTATTTGATTAGTTATCACCACGTTAAGCCGATCCCACGGACATTGAATGAGACTAAATAAAATCATAATTGTCTATATATATATAAAGAGACAAAAAATGTATAACATTGCATCAGTTGAGAAAGGCTGGGCCGATTATCTTGATTTTTTTTTAAATTATAGAGAATATCGTGGAGCGGGTTTATAGGGTTTATATATGGACCTAACTCCACCCCCGGGAGGTGGTCAAACAGGAATTTTGAGATTTACGATAGAAATTTTTGTTTTTGTTTATAAATGGTTGCTATGGGGGTTATAAGATTTGAAAATAATATTTATTTATTAGTGGTTAATATAATGAATTACCGGACGCTGCAAGGTAACCAAAAAAAAAAAAAAAAACATAAATAAGTACTTTGAATATTTTCTATTTGTTTGTGTCATTAAAGATGCCAAGAAGACGCCAGAATGTCAATTTTTGTCGTAGAACAAATACAGCTACAAACATGAGAAATAGAAGAGCGCAAAGAACAGACGAAAAATGCCAATCCGATAGTGCGAATGATTCGTAGTTGACTCACGCAAAGCAAATGACCAACAACGCCAACAGGCACATCGAACATTTATATCTCATTCATTCCTGCGTCTAGCATTCCAGTATGAGCCCGGTATTGAATATTATGCTCATTCAAAAGTAGTAATTTGTGCTATGGACAAGGAATGCCCGCCCTGCCATGCTCTCAAATTCAAAAATGAGCCAGTCGGGATGTGTTACGCGTCAGGAAAGATGCAACTACCTGAAATTGAAACACCACCTGAACCATTGAACGGTTTACTTATCGGTATAGATCCAGATTCTTAAGTGTTCCTGAAGTCAATTAGAACATTCAATTCATGTTTTCAAATGACATCGTTCGGAGCAACAGAAATAGTTCGAAATACTAATGCAAATGGTCAACAATACAATTCTACACTACGGATTTTAGGACGTTAAGGTTAGATTAGAATTAAGTATTAATTGATTATATTAATACACCGTATTATGTCAAACTTGGTATAACTTTGATACTTTATTAGATTTAAATCATACACTAAGGTACGTACAAACAGCACTAGGTCCGCGATCTACCGCAGGTATATTGCCTACCTGATAATATACTGCTGTGAATCAGAATTTTTATTCCGAAGAGAAAACTTAAGATAAATCTAAAACATCATCCACCGAATATTAAATAACGAATTGAACAAAGTTAGAGTCATATAGAGTTGGTATATTTAACGAGCAACGAAGTGCACGGGATCAGCTAGTTTAAAATTATTTTATCTGAATTTGTAATCGTTTCGCATTATGTTAATGCATGGAAAAAATATAATAGTATTAAATTGGCAGCATTCCTCCAAATATCACACTTATAATGGTTAGGCCTATACATGTAAACTATTTTATTTCACAATTATCTATTAAATAACCAATGTCAATTAAAAATATTTTAAATAAATGATTTGTCTAATATCATATGACAAAACGTTATAGTATAGCATATAATATTTTTAAAGTAAATATTTAATGTTATTTATATTTATAGAACGCAATTAATG
The DNA here is from genome assembly GCA_034509805.1 of Sipha maydis. NCBI lineage: Eukaryota > Metazoa > Arthropoda > Insecta > Hemiptera > Aphididae > Sipha > Sipha maydis. The sequence goes on along the minus strand of JASXSY010000552.1, from coordinate 62,231 downwards.
TGCTTTCAGAACAATTATGCACAACATCAATGTTCATAATAATAATATTATTAATTTATGCACACATGACAAGATAATATAAGGTTTTTAAAAAATATATATTTTATGTTTTAGATATAATTAAGTTTAAAATTTCTTATTTCTGTAGAAATAAGAAATTTAATAAAAAATAAATATGATATAGTACAGCGAATCAAGTACCTATCTAATTGAAACGGTTATACAAGATTGTAATTGAGAAGTGTCAACAGTGCTTTAGATATTAGTGTTATTTATTTATTTTAGATTCTGAACGGAGTGATGGAATCTATTGGTTTTACAATGATGTGTGTTTTTTTTTTTTATATTTTTTTTATTTTATTTTTTTTTTTTTTTGTGTCTGACGACACCTTTTTTGGCAGTAAAAATGTTTCGATTTGCTTATGTAGCAACTTTTCTGAAAGGAAAGTGAATCTAGTTGGTACTTTGGGAGGTCAAAAGTTATTTTTATGTATATGCATTATACTAACGCACTACTATTTGGTGTTTATGTAATTTAAAACTTTGGTATTAATTAAATGTTGACAAATAACGGGTAGGTAACGAATAAATATTTTGTACATAAGCGTATTACTTCTACCGTGATTATTTATTATTTATTTATACGATTCTCGTCTAACGCCATTATTTTATAATCGCTATAGTTTTTATACCATGTTATGTCACGACGATACAACCGTAGTATAACCGTTAGGACTTAAAAATCCAAGCTACGCCACTGCTTTTTGTTTAATCCCTTTTAGATTCTGAACGGAGTGAAGAATGTATTGATTTTACAATGATGTGTGTGTTTTTTTTTTTTTTTTTTTTTTTTTTTTGTCGACACGATTTGGGGCAGTAAAAATGCTTCGATTGCCTTATGTAGCAACTTTTCTGAAAGAAAAGTGAATCTATTTGGTACTTTGGGGGGTCAAAAGTAAAATTTTCAATATTTTTTAAATGCGACGGGAAATACCCTAAAAAAATAAGGGAAAAACGGGAGTTTTAACGCAAAACCGGTTTTCGACATTATCAAATTTTTTATTTTGCTATAACTCAAAAACTAATCGATGTAAATACTTGAAATTTACACTAAATGTTTAGATTAGCGTTCTCTATACACCATTAAATTTTCAAAGTATTTTGACTTTTATTGAGCTATTTATAGACAATTGAAATTTTCAATTTTTTTAATTTTTTTTTTTAAAATAACGATAAAATTTTTTTGGCCGGCCAGAAAATCTTGAAAATTTATGAGAAGATTCCACAGAAGTAGTTCTTATTGTCATTCAAAAATTATTAAAATCCATAGGCACAATTTTTTTTTATAAGCGTTTGAACAGCGAATATTGACATAAAATTACATGTAAAATATAATATAATGTATAATATTCTAGACTGACAAAGATATCGGTTTTTTTTAATATGCTCTAAATCAAAAACGAAAAACCGCAACAACTTGAAATCATCATTAAATCTTTATATTGACGTTTTCTATACATGGTTAAAATTTCAAAGTATTTTGACATATTTTGACTTATTTATAGACAATTTAAATTTTCAGTTTTTCTAAATTTTTCGTTTAAAAATAAAATATACTTATACAATATTTATGAATAACATTGTATTATATTCTAGACAAACATATCATCTCCGTTCAGAATCGTTTTTCGTAAATAATGATACCTATCATTGAATTCAAATTTAACAAATCCATTATAATGACCTATCCTATGAAGAGTCGCACTCCACCCCCAAGTGTACAGCAGAGCGAGGCCCATCCGGTTCTTTTTTTATTTTACAAATAGTTTATATATAATTTTAGATTACTGGGGAAGAGGAAAAAAAACTACTTATGATGTACAATACTTGGTTCTATGCTAAATAATGAAGTGTTCGGAAATATAGAGGAAAATAAAATAATTAAAACCAGGCTGAAAATGTTATGTTGAAGTTTAAGAAATTTAATATTAAATAAAATGCAGAAAAGTAATCAATATCTCGGCAAAAAATAAAAATAACACGAAATTTAGTGTATTCATGAACATGAATATTTTTCGCTCTTTTTTCTCATAATTGCTAATAAATGCATTTTTACCTTACACTTAGAACTCTTCATCAATACAATCTACTTTACTTCAGATTGAGTATCAATTATTAAAAATTATACGGTTTCCCGTATTATAATATATATTTAAAAGTATTTATTTAATGAACCAATTTTCCTAAAAAATCAAGTTACATTTTTTAACCAGCACACAACAATGTGATTCTCTTGAGCCTGGACATATGAAATACGCGTTCAGAGTAACTGCCGAGTGCAATCGGAACTGTATTTAATACACGGAAATTATCCAATTGGACATGAAAAAATAAGTTTCTATACAGTGTTCATCTGTGCAACATATCTCGTTAAGAAAACAAAGTTGTAAAAATCATTTTCGAGATAAAATTATCTTCTTACCGAACGTTTTGCTTCAGTGTCATAATTAATAAATTACGTCATATTTAAACACTAGCCGATCGATTTAAATTCATTTATCGTGCAGCTAACGTGCAGTTACACAATTATAATTTTCCTAATTTAACTTGACTTAATACTTATTGAGTGTTATATGTAAAAAATATGCACCACGTGAACAAATATGATATGCACGTGCGCTTGAGCGTTGAATTAACTTCAAGTACACTCTTGTTCTCACGGAAGATTCATTAGTTTATGATATTGTAAAAAGTTGTCGAGTAAAACGTATGTCATACCAATTTTTTCCTCGTTTTTCATGTTATTGTTCAGTTCAAAGGGATAACAACCGGACGAAAGGCATACGTATTACATTTTTATTTCGAGAAAAATAAAAAATTAACCGTCTACAAAATTCAAAATTTAGAATTATTTATCAATATTTTCAATCGGTTCTTCAGTCATTAGTTTTCTTGATACATAAGATATTTGACAAACTTTAAACTTGTATCAAGACTAAAAAGACTAATAAGTGACTTATTACTTTTGGGCAACATTTATTTGGACTGTTCCACGTGACTTTATTCCTTTGAGGAACATTTTTTTGTCCGTCACCTTTTTATTCAATATATTATGGGTATTATTGTTATTAGTCTAAAATAATAAGATGTGATGAGAAAATTCATTAAGTCTTAAAAATATTGCGTTGAGTTATACTTATTTACGCAATGGCTTATCAACCTTTTAATCGTAGATTTCATGAAAAAGTTAAGCTATAATTTTTTCGATATTCAATATAAATCGATGTGAAATTTATAATAGTCCACAAGTGTATGCAATGAAAAAAAAATAAATATATATATATAAATCAAAAAAAAATCAATAAAACCTATTTATTTCCTAACACCCGGGCATCGTCGATAGGTCTTCCTACCGTTTGCACGGTTTATAATTCGAATAAAAGCGCGCGGCGATGTAATAGGAAACACGTAATCCAACCATACCAACAGCATAATACGCATTACAATAACTAAATAATAATAACTAGCGTAGTAATTTTATTCGCGTTTAAAATATTCGAATGACTAACATCGGTTTTTCGCCAAGTTTTGATTGTTATTAGTTTACCGTGATCGAATAGATTACGATATGCAAATATTATGCTGCAGTACCACGGTCGTATGTGGAGTAGGCGTGTGTATTATTATTTGCATTAGAATTGTTGTTTCGAATATTGTCAACCGTACCATTAATTGGTTTTTTCGTCCCGATTGGGTTCGACACGTAGTCGTACCAACGGTTCCCTCGAGAGGCACGTAATGAAAACATTCCATACATATTTATTTTCAGGCTATTTTTTCGGATGAATTATAAAATATTTGGACATCTAATAACGATACAGAATATATAAATAAACAGTTTATATATATAGAAATTAATGCGTAGTCTGGGGTATTATTATAATTGTAATGTGGGCTGCGCATTTATTTATTCATTGACGAGTATAAATCATTTTCTAATTATTGTTTGATTTTAATATTTTCTCAGTGATAAATAGTCATGACTATTAATAGACATAATGGTTTTTTGTACTCCCTTAAAGTACATTATTTGATTTGATTAATTCGTGGTAAGCGCAATTAATATGGGAGACTTGAAAATAAGTGTGAGAACAGCTGCACCATTCGATGACGCCCACGGAAGCCCGTTGGAGGTAGGGGTACTTGCTATTTAACAGGAAATATAATATATATTATTATTTATTTATTTTATTGGTTGATTTTATGCAGTATTACTATAGGTGCAAATAGGGTAGGGCTTGGGGGGGCTAACCCCCCCCCAATATATACTCTTATATTAAAATTTAAGGTACCTATTAATAATCAAAATGTTGTTTTCGTCTTAGAAGGGAACCTACATATTTACAACAGTATGCTGTAATGTCAACTACTTCGGTAGAAGAAGACCGTGTTAATGATGTTAATGGTACTTCAATATATAAAAATTATTGGAAAATGCATTGTTTTTATCCTATACTTGATACTATTATTGTCAATATGGAAAATCGGTTTTCACCAGAAAGTATGGAAATAACCCAATCTGTAGACAACTTCTTAAAATTAAATTTTAATGAAAGTTTACAATTCATTAATCATTATAAGGTAATATGAGAATTATTAGAAGTATTTATTTTTATAAACACTAAATCTAATATTAATTTATGATGTATTTTTATTAATAAATTGTGCTAAACAATGTCATTGAATGTTCGAATCTACTTTTTATTTACCGAATACTTTTGATAATTAATTTGTAAATAATAACTTTTAGGATTTATTTGGTGTTTCCAAAGATTCTTTAAGATCAGAAATGATGGTTATCAAAAATGTCTTGAAAGTTAATGTTGATTTGGAAGTTCTGCAAAATCACTTAAACTCATTGAATAGCACACAAATCTTTCCAAATTATTATAAATTATTTAATGTAGCAATAACATTGCCAATCAATTCCGCTACTTGTGAAAGGTCATTTTCCGCAATGAGGAGGTTGAAAACATGGATGCGAACAACGATGCTCCAAGAAAGATTTAGCAGTTTAGGGATAATTAATATTTAAAAAGATATCACTATTGACAGGGTTTCTGTTTTAAACGACTTTAATAAGTAATAATTTTATTCTAGTAGCTAATAAAAAAAAATAAATATTTTTACTTGATGTGGAGGGGGAATTTTTGTTGAATAAATTAAAGGGCTTGAGCCCCCGCCAATGTAACTCCCTATTTGCGCCTATGAGTATTACTGGTTTCATTGTGGTTGTTATTAATATGTTTGTATGTATGAAACGAAGCAAAGAAACTTGCTGCAGCTACGTTGACTATGATTCCGAACGATATATATATATATATATATATATATAAATATTTATATTAAATTGTATTTTATTTTTACTACATTCATCAATAATTACTTAACAATACATTACATTTTAAATTAGTTTATATTTTTAAATTTTATTCCCTTCTCTCCGTCTAATACATTAAGACTATGGGCGTTAAAACGTTTAATCGGTTTTTAATACACAGGTTGGTCTAAAATGCGTAGCTCGTGCTTTTAAAACGTGTAATAATATGACGTGTAAGCATGGTTTTGGCAAGTATGTACCTTAGTGACACTGTGTACGGTTTCTATTGAAACGATCATGGCCATTCATCACTATACATTGCGTATTGTGTGTGTCCGTATACAACGAACAATAACGTGCAATCAATGTGAGATTGTACTGTTTCGATTTGGGTTGAGAAGAAAATTTCGTTCGAGAAAATAGGCTTTTGCTGCGTGGACGAAACCGCAACAAGTTATACTATTACCTATATTTCTTAGAAGGTCGCAAAAAATTGTAGGAAAGTGTTCAACATTAGTTTCTACGTTAACTCTATTTCAACTGTAACATTTCGATAACACCTAATTTGTTTTTCCAAAGTTCGAAGCTTACTTTTTTAAATCTCGACTCCTTTGAAAAGCATAGAACAAAGATACTAGAAAAAAAAAAAAGATACTAAGTACATTTATATTTCCTGTTCATATAAAAATTAATAAACAACAATATTAAGGTTATGATATTTTTTCAAACCTCGTACGCAAGATTTTTTTCGAGAGGTGTGTTGTAATATACATGAATTTTTTTTTTTGCTTATCACTAAATTACATATATTCAAAAATGTTTAATTCATTATTTAATATGGTAACTTAGTGACATCACAAATTGGAACATATCAATTGTTTTCTACATATGCCCATTGACCTATCAGGTCGTCGTCAATGTGCTATCTTAATTACTATTTAAATTTGATATTCTATATATTGGAAATATAGAGAAGATTGTTAATCGTATAATAATATTATGTCATATAATTTGTTTATAATTCATCATTAAATGCCTAGTTATTTTATTTAAAATTATTATTATTATAAATTAAGAATTTAGATATTTTGAAATTATAAAGGTAGGAGGCAAAGGTGGGCATAAGCTAGTTAAAAAGTTAACTTTAATTTTTTTTTAACTTTTTAACTTCACTAGTTAGTTTATATTCTAATCAACTTATGAACTTAACTACTTTAATTTACAGTTGAAATAACTTAGCTTTTCTGAGTTGATTAAAAAAAAACCAGTAAGTTATAAACATTTTGACATTTTTCGTTTATACATAAATATGACTATATCAGTATAAAATAAAAATAATACAATACTATAATAACACAAACATTTCTGTACTTTTTCTTGATAACATAATTTTGAGTATATAAATATATTTCATTAGATTAGAAAGGCAATAAGCTATAAAATAGTTATAATATGCTATTGTAATTTTATGGTATTAGATGTTCGCAGTACAAACAAGTAATAACAATAATTTATTATCGATAAGAAAAATACGGCCGACCACCAGATTCTGAAAATTGGAAAGTAGGTAAATTCTAAAAATAACTTGAAAACTAAATTATCGTTTAAAGTATATAGTTATAGTTGTGTATAATATTAATATTTTATATATTTAAACATTAATTATGTTGTAAATTATATTATATTATGCGAGTGTTGCAATAATGTTTTTAATAAAATTAATAATTTTAAATTACAAATTGACATGACAAATTTTATGTTTTAATGTTATCTAACTTATATTATATAATTTATATATATATATATATATATATGAAGGCCATGTACTCAGCTTCACGTATTATGACGGATCTAGGACAATTCGCCGTGTGTTTTTAGTTGTTTATTTATTTAATTTTTATTCCACCAGTTACCGAAAAATCATAAAATATAGAAAATTAGCAAAATTGTGATTTATACCTAAAGTTTATACCTACACCATTGTCTTTACATAAAAAACAGTTCGCTTACAAAAATAATTTAACGTAGTTAAGTCCTAGGAATATTGTACCGGGGGGGTAAAAATATCCTAGGAAAATCATACCCCCTTGGAAGTACAATATTCCTAGTAAATTCTTACCGGGAGGTAAGATTATCCTAGGATATTTTTACCGGGGGGGTAAACATTTCCTAGGATAATCTTACCCTCTAAAGTGGGTATAATTAACCTAGGATAATCTTACCGGGGGTAAAGATAACCTAGGATAATTATACCGGGGGTAAAATATGCCTAGGAAAATCTTACCCCTCCCCCCCGGTAATATTTTCCGGGGGTATGATTTGCCTGGAACACCGGCATCCCTTGCCAGTTAGCCCCAAAACCCAATAATAAAAATTGAAAAAATATGTTAAAAGAAAGAAAATAAAACCATTTGTGAAAATAATTATTAATGAAGATTGAACAATAATTTATTGATTTTGTTTTGTACACATAATCGTACATCAATGTTTCTGTTGCAGTCTTTATAACCAAAATTAAAAATAGTTTACCTAGTTAAAATTGATTATAGGTTTTGCTGCGGCGTCCAGACGGGTGCCCATTAATTTTATTTACACACGGGTCAAAATTAGTTTAGTTGCGTTATTAATTCAGAACGTAAAATTCCAAAAAACCAGACAGCCAATGACTGGACATTTTTCAATTGTATCCCAATCGGTATTGATCCTCAACATATTATGCTGTGGAAAAGTAATTACCAAAAATTTATTAATTATTTAAATTTCAAAATATTAAAGAAGTTTTTATTATAAAACATCATGTGTCTAACATAACGCGTTATATAGTATATATTTAAAATATATTACACATTTTTAATTCCCGTTTCAGGTTGAATCACATAAGTCAAATTTATAATTTTTAAATCGAGTAAAATGCGAATAAAAATAAAAAAAATTATTTTTATTTATAAAAATGTGTGTTATATATTTTTATTTATATAATTAAAAATTGAACTATAACTATAATTACAATATGATGTAAAGGAATTAAGTTAAAAAATGTTCAGAGTTTTAAAGTCATAAACGCATTTTTTTAAAAGCTAAGTTCTCTTAAAAATAATATGTTATATTTCTTTTATCTACAAGTTGTTCAAACCAAATTAATATTTTAACAATTTTCTATTCATAGAAATCTAGAAGTTTCAAATAATAGTAACTTTAATAGTAAACATCAGCATATATATAATGTATATAGCATAACATAGTATTTTAGTACTTTCTTATGAGCTTTTAAAAGTACAACTTGATGTTGGAGTTTATTTTATTTCGGGTCATTTCCATTTTGTTTTCTTTTACTATTATTTCAGCAGTTCCTACTATTGCTCGCATCATAGTCTCGGTTCACACGTTGAACTATAATATAATGTCGAATACAACTATAATAATTATGGTTAGAATTTCAACACACAATACATTGATATCAAAAGCTTTCTGTGCGTTACTCGTGTCACCAGACATTTATTTCGAAATGTAATTTGGTTTTTTTTTTTTTGACATTAAGTTTCCACCTCAAGTAGTAATATTAATTGATTACTTTGTGTTGAAAATCGTAAAAATAATCGCACCAAGCAACTGTGGGGACATTGCGAGTAGTAATTTCGTCGAGAAACCGTTAGACGAGACTTGCCGACTTGTACACACAAATACACACAATGTATTATTATTACCGTACGCGATAATGTATGTGTATGAGAATGCACACAAGCAAAAATCGTATTTACACCCGTCAAATCCTCATTCGGTCCAAATGCAAATTTACGACAGACAATATGGAATGAAATATTACATATTTTATTATAATACATACGCGCGTGCGTGCTACGATTTACCGTAAGGCGGTTGGGTGACTATATGTCCCACGAGATTTCGGCGTGGCACGGGTCCGCCCGAGATCACTTTTGGTGCGATGAGATTTGTTTTTATTTTTATTTTGGCGAACCACCACCGCGAATCCAAAGTACGTTCGCGCGTTCGTGATGACGACGCCAGAATGTTTAAACGACTTCATGGTCAACGTATTTTGCATAACTCATTATGTATGCGTGCACATATACACACACACGCGCACACACACACACGCACGCACACACATATTTACCTGTGGGAGACCGAACATTAGGTCAACGATTTTCTCTTTGTTCAGCGAATGTATATATATATATTAAAATACATCATATACCATCTTCCTCATATTGCCATTTTTTAAATTTAATTGCACACATGAACGCATATGCTTACTATAATTTGTTATTTTTTTCGAATTTGCGTTCGGCTTAATCGATCTTTTTTCCGCTAGGTAATAATATTTCATTAAGTATACACGCGGAATGATTACATTATAGTTATTACATCGCGCTACGAGGTCGACGTCCGACTTTATATATATATATATATATATATATATATATATATATATATATATATATATATATATATATATATCTATTTTAATGTATACGTCACCGTCGTCATCGGTAATGATTGTATTTTTCGCGCCGTCTTATAATGTGTATAGATTCTTGTTCATCAATATTCTTATTTTGCTGACTTTTTTTTCAAATCGATGTTTGAGCATTATTACATAATACACCTTAAATAATATAGCGTTATCAAACAGTACACACGATTAAATGTTATTAAAATAGTGAAAAGAAATACGAATACGTCAAAGGAATGCATGGCAGATAATTTAAATCATTTTTTTGGCGTCGGTGCTCGATTAATTTAGGTATTAGTATGTTCTAGTTAAAAGCCCAGAAATAAATACAATATATTTAATCATTTAATCAAAATATTTTATATTTTAGTTTAAAACTATATATACATATAATCACATTTTTATATCTCTAAATAATCTCTTATTGGAAACGGATTTTCGCTTATGATTTATACTAAACAGTGCAATTTTTGGTTCTCGTTTAGGTTGATATATATATATATATATATATATATATATATATATATATATAAATGTAAGAATTAAATATCAGCTAATCAATCGACATGCATTTTACTTGATTTTTTTATTTTATAATATTTTAGCTTAATCTCTCTTTCTCTGCGTGTGTGTCATCCAATATATTTTAAAACTATAACACTATATGAGTTTTAACTTAACGTCTCTCTACTTTAAAGTCATAGCATTTAGATCTACATTTGCTACAGATAATCAAAAATTTAGTAATCTATAATCTATCTATATCTATACTATATTATTATAAAAGTGTTATATATGTATATTATTTTGCAGATATTAAATGAATATATATATATATATTAATATATTAAATAATATATATTATGTTGACATTTTAAAGAATCGTCAGAAAATGTAGTAGAATTAATGTTCGTTTTATCCTAAGTATATAAAAATATTTAAATTGTTTAGAAATAACTCGTTAAACATACTAATTATAATATTATTATTGATCATCAACTGCATAACAGATAATATGTTTTCTTTTTATGTCTGAATATATCTTTTGTTGTTAATAGTAATTAGCTGAATAGTAGTTTTTGTTTATCCCATGGTTTATTCCACCGAGATGTTTAATTATTTTAATCGCAATATAATTAACATGTTTAACATACTTTTCAAGGCGACGTATTATAATTGTATCGTTCAATATGCACTGACAACAACGTACCATAATCTGTCGTTTAATAAAAATAAATTAAAAAAATTAAAACAAAAAATAAAATAATCATATACATTGAATTTTAAAAAACATATTTCCGCTGATCATCTAGTAAAATAAAAATAAAAATATGTACGTTGTTCGAAGTGTATAAATTTATAAATGAAATTAAAACATAAAAGCTTTAATGTTCGTCCACGACCGGGGTTTCGCGTTCAATATTGTTACGAAAGGTTGCTTACGTGTTCGATGTATTGCAATGACAAGTATATATTTATATATTCCACATTCAAATTGTCACAACGTGGTCAATAACATTTTCATCGGCCTAACATATTGGATTCAATCGATCAGATTGATTAAGATCAAGTGCGCGTAAAGCGAAATTCGTAATGCGATTGTACAGTGAACTCGTCTGATCGAATAGAAGCGTATATTATTGTGTACAGAGAGATAATGTTATATAGATATAAAATTTAAAAAAACCGCTTCCAGTCACGTTTACAAAATTTGATAAGTCTTTAATAATATTATTTATGTTTACAGCGAAAAGATTACTGAGCCTTACTAGAAATATTCGTATGGATGCCCAAAGTTATCTTTGTTTGTTTTAATTTGTACGCGAAGGTGGGCATTAACTAGTCAAAAAGTATTCTCTATGGGTATGAACAAAGTTATTTTGTGCTATATACTACACACTGTCTTTAAGAAACTTGAATGTGCGTTATATAAAATTACGACACCAATTTACAGAACATAATGCTTCATGTTTGTGCAGTGATCCACACACGTATACGTAGAGCAAACATTTTATATCAGTTTATTTGCGAACGTACAAACAAAACACGATACGAGTGAAAAATCATTTTTCGATTATTGTAGAACGCGATCGGAAAGTTCGAGTAAATGGCTTAATATTTAAAGATCATTATTGCTGATAGCCGTTGCTTGTACTCAGAGCTACACACGGAAATCAATGTCGGGCACAACGCAGTCTACAGTTACGAATATTATATAATGTACTGTTTTACCCTATTACAATATAGTATACGTATTATATTGTTTGGTTTTTATCATAACATAATATTACGTATTGTGTGCTCGCGAGCGCTGATCGAGTATCAATAGAGGCCGGAAGTCGTTGACCCGAAAAGAAAAAACCTTGGATGACGAGATTTTATGCCTTAAAATCTGCAGTATTCATACATAGTGCACAGGTACATTGTAACAGTTATGATGTGTACGCGGGACGGTTTATAAATACGTGTATAGAATACGGTAGAAAAAAAAACTAATTAATGAATAAACAAATACTGTAACCGAGATATTTCGATTAATGTTCGAAGTTAGAAATCTAATTATTTTTTCTTATTAATATAGAACCCGGATGCAAATAGCATCTTAGACAATGCTTTCCAAGTAGATACGTATAATACGTGTCATGTAACTGATATGTATTTTTATATTTAAGCATTTACGATCATCTGTTAATTTTGAAGCGTTTTTAGTCAAATGGATTCATAATTTATACTTAACAATTTATAATAATATTCAAAAAATTTTTTTTCTAGATGTTTAGGTTAATTATTCAATTAGCAACAAGTTAAATTTTTCAAATAAGTTATTTTTTTTTTGATAGACTTTTATTAATTTTTTATTTGTATTAACTTTAAATTAAGTACCTTAATATACAATAGATTAAACTACTTAGAGGTTTAGACCTCTTCTACTTCTAACGTAACCGTCGATCAATTCATGCAGTAATAATTTTGAAAACTGATTTGAATTTCTTCAACTACTTTTTTGAGTTTTTCGTCCAAAATTTCAAAAAATAGAAAAACAAATTGGAATCATAAATATAAAGAAAATATTATTTCTTGTTGAGCACAAAATTAAAAAAAAAAGTAGGAAAGTTGACTTAACAAAGAATTAAAACCGTTTTCGAAATACTTATTTTGTGGAATTATGGTCCGGTAAGATGGAAATAGAAAACCACTAGATCCCTATGTTGCGCATGTGATTGACAGAAACAAAAAATGTTTCGCCTCATAAGTACGGTAGATACGTATCAGTATGATAATATTTATGTCACGGAATTTCAACGAACGTACCTATACGCACTTGAAAATGTGCATTTATGGACTTCTTCCCGGCAAGCGACGCCAGTCACTAATTTTACATGGAATGGCTGTGAAATAATATACAATCTTAAAATATATTTTAATTTTTATCAATCACATCAACATTTTCAACAATTTATCCCAATAATTGTCTTCTATAGCCCACATTCAATGAACTGAATAATATAGATATATTTTAAAATATAATGAATATTGCACATTTAATAACTATTTAGAATGTTAAGAAGTTATGGATTATATTAAAATACAAAACGCACGACTGTCGCAGTCGATATAACAGTTACATGCAATATACCGGATCGCGTACGATAATTCGATAACCATATTCATATTTTTAACGAAACCAACTACGCACAATATATAATTGAACACCGATAAAGAAATATGATTATTCAAAAAAAAAATGTATTAGTTTTCAAACATGATCCAAATACACAATAAACACATTTGAAGGTAAAAAATTATTATCAACACTGTACAGAACTATTATACAATAATATCCACATCGTGCTCATGGATAATATTTTATTGTTAAAGATATGTTTTTCCACAGCTACAACACTCGTACAGAGTAATAATTTTTATAAATAGGCACGGGACTCTATTATAATGGTGAGAGGGTGGTTCTCTGGCATCCGTGAACATTGGATTCGAAAAAAAAATAAACAATATCAATAATTCTATCCAATATTATGATCATCGGGCGTATTTATTTTTTATTTTATTGCTCTAATGTAACTGCTGCATCGACCGGCTGTTACCACGCGCGATGTAGTAACGCGATTCGTGGAACAAAAACTATTAAATGTAATCGTAATTGTGTTATGACGGTCAGTCGGATGTCCGAGTGAAAAAAAATCGGTGCTCGCCAATTATTCCGTTCATTTAACTGTGGAAACTAGTTTCAGGCATAGTCGTTTTACATCATGCTATGCACGGTATGTATGACCTAATAATACAGAAAAGTCGACCGAACTGCCTCCTTGCTTTTATACACACACACACACACACATATATGTACACACATAGCTTGTACCCACTCGGTATGCGATTATGCTATACCGAGTACGTGGTACTTCGGGTACAGAATAATTCGAGCAATAAGTGGTATTATTACAGTCGAATAAAATACGAGTAGCCACGTCTGAAACTCGATTATAATCCACGTGTATTTTTAGTAGACCAATTTACAGCAACATTCGTCCAATGCATCCGGAAAGAATAATATAATTATGATACACTACTGTTTACTCGATTATTATCGATACTTTGACCATAATGATTAGAAAAACAAAAAATCTAAGATGCGAAACGCTGAAGAAAATTATGATTTATAGACCAAAATATCGAATTCAGTACACGTCTTGAACTATTATCACAACACATTTTATTTCAAATTTTTTATTTATTATTTTTTCATTTGCTAAAATTTGATTATTTTTAACTCAAAATTATATTTAATATAAAAGTATACTACATTTCGGAATAAACGAGATGTAATGTTGCAATACCTACAGAAAACATTAATTAACAAAAAATGTAGTGAGGATCAACTCTGTAGAATGTATTTGATTTTTATTTACATTTTATGGACCTATACTATCACTGCTGTCAGTTAAGTACCAATCACTGTACTTCAAAAACTTACATAGAGTTCTATTTTTGCCAATGAAGCTTTTTTGGTCTTCTGTTTACCATGAAATTTGTTATTTATTTTTTTGCAATATCATTCAATGGGTCAACACAATAGGAACATACTTTAAACCGTTGTTACGTTTCACGTGGCCCAAATTCAACTACATAAACATAAATTAATGTAAAATTCGTAATGTAATGAAAATATGGTAACGTCAAACTGTATATTTAACAGTATTGTTTCAAGAAGTGGTGCACTTAAGGGGAAAGATCCTGGACGCGCAGGATCAACAAAATATTACAACAATATTATTGCTACCCACAAAAACAGTATAATGTGATGTTTTTATTTCCACCGTAAGATCGCGAGGCAAGTCCGAAATAGCGCATGATTATACAAATGACCTCGTCGTGATATGAATATATATATTTATACTAGGTATCATTAATGCATGAAATTCGGTAAATACTTGTTTTAACTAGTTGTTCTATATACTTGTACGAACGAGATATTTTATAAACTAGCAATAAAGATTAAGTTAATGGATGGAACAATTATTAAATATATGTGTAAAATATAAATATACATTTAAAAAAAGTTTATTTTGATTTTTGCAATTATTAGAATTATTAAATAATTAAAATGTTAATCAAATTATAAATTTAAAATAAAAGTAAGATATTAACTCAATTTAAACACGCTCTATATTATTATAATATAATTTTTATTTATTATTATATGAACTTTTTGGTTGGTATTTAGAGTTACGAAGTACATTTTTTTTTTTTAACATATGCACCGTTTTTTGTTGTACTTTTGTCGGCACGTGCATTTAAAAATAAATTTATCATTAGCTTTTGATTGGGATTCAGATACTTATCGAGGATTAATATCTTCATCTGGGACGTCATTAAAGGTAATACGCTTTTAAAATGCTCATATATTAAATTGTGACACAATTGCATACATTAGAGAAAAAGTAACTGGTATTCGAAATATTAACTATTAAAACCATGTAATATATACCTATATTAATTAGCATACTTAGGAATTTTATAGAATAACTTGTTATTCAATAAAATAACGAATAACATACATTATCGCTAGTATACTCGTATGTATCATCAGAATAACAATTATAATATGCAATATGGTATTGCAGAGACCGCCCGCCGTCGACATCGGATAGACGTTAAAGGTGGATCAATTATCCTTACGCGTGCTTCTATTCGAGCCCAACGAATTATCGTGATGTTGAAAATCAATTGAATCGCTTTACGTTGTTATTTACGCGGTGCTTCGTTTGGAAAAAATTCACGGAAAAATTTTGCAACCCTAATAGTGTTTAGGAATGATATATGCTTCGGACATATCATATATAAATCATATTCGAAGATATATATATATATATATATATATATATATATATATATCTTCGGAGATCGTTTCTGTTGTGCAATAACAATAGTCAGTAGGTCGCACGAAGTGCACAATAACATATATTATACCACTCGTCGACGTGCCTGTACGCGCGCCTCCTGAATGACACCAGGTTGTCGTATACGTATGAATTTTTCACGAAGTCGTTCAACCAAATGCTGTAGTCATTGTACCGCACTGCGGACACTTCATCGCATAGATATGATACGCGTACAAGTCAAAAGAATATGTTCGACGAAATCGACGGTTCTTTGAAAGAAAAAAAAAATAATTCGTAAAAATATAAAAATTTCAAATATATATATTTTTTACATAAAAACACGTTTTTTTTTTTTTTTTACCGTACGAAGTTTACGCTAATCATAATAACATGTAATATGTGTAACAACTACGTGTGATAACTATGTATATAAGGACAACACTTTTACTATCGTACGGTGGTAAATAATTTAAAATTAATAGTATTAATATAAAAGTACAGTAGATATCTGTGCTATATAATAATAATTATAAATAATAATGTGTAGATACATTATGATCCTCGATGAAAGCTGTGGCCAATTCGTTACATTGAAACTTATTTTTATTAAATGTACAATAATTTTTTGTATGAATATTAAAATCAATAATATTATAATAATAATTCTATACAAAAATTCGTTATGCAAAAAGGTTTGATAAATAAATGCTCGACTATAACACTATTAATATTAAACGTAATAACATTTAATTAATAACTTATAAGATTTGTTCCGTTCTGATATTGTGTGGAAAATGAAACTAATTATTATTTTCGCTATGATCGCACCGTCAGCTAATAATAAGAATACGATTATGTAGCGTGCAGTTCGCAAATACGTATACATATATTTAGAGCAATATTATAAAATTAATGTTGAAACAAATACGTTTTTGAATTAATAATGAATCTATAAATAATAAGTTTTTTATTTATTAATGTTTCTTAGACTTACCATCCTCTTTCTTATATCCCGAGGACAATATAAACTTCTACGGAAGTTAATATTATTTTATATTTAATATCATGATTCTGCAATTTAATTATGTATTGTTTATTTTGTTATATTGAAGAAAACTGAATTTTAATATCGTTCGTTTAAGCTATAGTTAATTATATATACTAGGTACATATTTTATTTATACAGAGATTATTTTGTCAAGGGAGTTTTTCCTTTGATAAATAAATAATAATAGTTATAATACAATGATAAATTTATTGTATCTTACTTATCTATAGCTTGGAGCTATACATTACGTTATCCGTCGCGTTTCGTACGCCGTGGATTCCGTGATGTTTTATACTGTTTAAACTATACGAGACGTATCCGTCCAGAGTATACCCCTCCTATATGTGTGTTTAACATTTTAAAAACATGGTAAATCTCATAAAATTATTGTATCAATAACCTATTTACATTTGTCTTGTTCAAATATTACAAATTATTAACGAATAAACACTTTTAAACTGACCATTTGCATTATTCAGCTTGTAGCGCTGGGTTTATTTTTCCTTAGATTCCGATCTACAAAATTATGACGAAAATAACACCAAAATTGCCATAAATGAGGCATTGAAAGGAGAAAAAAGAGTTGTGGTGTACAGAAGGCTTCCAGTGTACTCTTAAGTACTCCACACCTTAAGCTTAAATATTAATAATAATATTAATAAGTGACGTACTCGTACTCATACTCGTATTTATACTGAATACTGTACAAAAATAATTTCATACGTATAATTTATTTAAGTATTTGATACAGACTCTATCAAAACAGCCATAGTAGAGTTAAGTAAAAGTAAGGAACTAGCCAATTAATGCCTAATTAGTTGGACTATGCATTGTACGTAATACTCGTAATATTGTTAACTGATGACTACATTAATATACTAAATATATAAAATGTAAATAAATATTTATATTAAGTAGGTAATTAAATTAAATATTTTAAGTGTTTATTATCAACCTAAAATTGTATATATATATTAGAACACGGAAAGCGGCGTACAGAGCGCGACGAAAAATTCTGTTTCTAGTCCCAGCCTACGCGTGAACCGTATTTCTGAATAGTACGGAAAAGTATCAATAGAAATAAGCGTATTAGTTGCTATCACCTTTGGAGGGGAGAGCTTACTAAGCCTTATCTTGATATGGTGTGAGTCTTATGAAGGGTTTTATATGGGTTAAAAATGATCATTTTTATAATGTTTCATTTCGGTTGAGTATCACAAGTATCACTCTGTGTTATGACATCAATTGACTTCCTCCTCGTTTCTCGTAGTTAACATATTACTTGACTTTATGGTTCTAATGATATATGAACGGAGGCCGATTTGGAAAGAATACTGGACCCGAAGGGTCAGATTATGGTCATAATATAAGGACGACTATTACTTTTTGTGAGACCCTTTATAAGTTGAAAGCGACAAGTGATGACCATCATATATGTGTGTCAGTAATAAAGTATTTAAGTCCATTTTCATATGATATAAATTTGAAATTCATAGTGATGTTTTATTTAGTCGTTGCTATTTTTATGCGAAAAAAAAACAAGTCGACACATAGTGGTCTCTTTCAACTTGTAGCCCGGGGCTATAGCCGCCACTAGTCTCTCTTCCTTGATACAGCCTTACCAAAAAACCTAAATGGCCACGTGAAATATCAATACCTATGTATCTGTATGGTATCTACCGAGTTCAGCGTCACGACATGTTGTTCGCATGGATTTTAAATTACACGCATCGCAAATGGATTACCTACGTATTTTTTAAATGCAATATCCGAAAGAGGTTTGATTTTGACCAACTGCCGCCGACGGTTTTCGCTTTGGATATACTTTGTATATATAACTAACGGTCCGTACGTACAAGACGAGGAAAAATAAAACATATGACATCGGACGAACGTGACCCAGTTCAATGACTTTAATTTGAAGCACGTGCTTTTAGTAGGATTCAACGTAGTACTCCCAATCGAAATAATATACAATTATATTTTTCGTATAATTATTATAAATATATTTATTCTTAAGATCTGATTTGTCGTATTTATTTGTACAAGGACACAAAAAGGAATTATAACACGTTCCTCATCACGACACCGTCAATTATTGTGTGACAAACACAATGTTTTCGACTTCTTTTTTCAATGGTTTCCTTTATTATTTGATTTTTAACTATTTACATATAAAAACTGAAACTGTTAATCTAACAGATCTGTTCGGGTCAACAATCTGTTAACTATACTGTAATTTAAATCAGTATTTATCATACACAGAAATATATCATATTTTATGACTATTATGTACAATATTTTACTTAATGATTATTATTTTCAATCCCTATAAAGAATTTGCAGAACTTGACGCGAGTTTCTTTTAACTTTACCTCTGAAATTGTTTTAACGTGGATATTTTTGTTTTTAACGATTTGATATTGAAGTCTACCGTTTTCGTGTTTTGCATTGCGACAGATTAAATACAGGCACATATAACATAATAATTACACACGTACTTCAATATATTACAATAATAAATATAAAATATTGTAAACTTTTGTGTTATGGAAATTCGTTTCAAGGCTGCATATTGCAATTTATTATTTTTAACCCACAAAAAATAAAAAGTGTATATAGTCATAAAACGTGTTTGGACATTTAAAGCAGAACTGACTATAACCTAAATACAGTTCGATGCCCAAAAATAGCCAATGTCACATTCTGCAACGGTGATTTAATATTCTTGCCGAATTCCGTTTCGAACGTCCGTTTTACGCCCGTCACGTCGCTAAGAATGCGTGCGATTGAAAAAAAACTAGTACCCACCTACCTATATACTGTTTAAATATATTTATAAATTCGATTATGTCCGTTATTGTGGTCGAAGATCAAGTTGAACTGTTAACCTCGATTAAATCAATTTATTAGCCTGTCTTGCGATTATGCATAATAATGTTATAATGCCGCGGTATCTGGTTTGAAAAAAACTGATGTTGAAACGTTCATAAAAAAACATAGTATTATAATACTATATTATCACTCTGTTGTTTATGGTGAATCGTGTTATATTACGTACACATAGCACATACAAAGGGTATATAACTGCATATATTGATGTAATAATACAACATTTTTACTATTGTATTATTTTTTTTTTTTTTTAATGGTAACAAAAAATTACATAAGTAGGTAATTATTCAAAATAAATCAAATGAAAACTCCTCAATAAGCAATTACTTGTGATAGGAAATGGTCAATAAAAAACAATAGCAGAACACAACGAAATTTAATCGATGAAATTATGTACAATGCAGTCCATCTCAAATCTTTCAATTGTTATAATAAAATATTTAAAATAATATTAGCGTTATATTAGGCTGGATTTAGTGCTCGACCGACGGTCAGCGCTGACGTCGGATAAACGTAGCTATATCAATATATGCATATGACCAGCTACAGTGTAGCGCTGATAAATTGCTGCGCGCGTACAGCTACGTCGCCTGACGAGGACCGTCGGTCGACCGACGGGCTATTTCAGTAAATGCAAGTGTTTAGTTCCACGCTGACGACCTACCGACCGTACGGACCTACACAAATGTGTATATGATATTTTACAAATTATATTTATAAATTTTACAATTTAATTTTATAACCGACCGAATTTGCCGTCGGTTAAGCACTAAACGCTCGATGACGACCGATAATTAGCGATAGTCTACTACTAATTCCTGCTTTAGTGTGATTTTTCCAACAACGTTTTGAATAAAATTGGGAAGAAATACAAATCGTGAACAAACTTAAAGAAACAATATTAATATAAATACCATTTTACAAATGGCTTATTTAAATTATTATTTATCGCTGTGCAGACAACATTATAATAATTACCAACAAAATAATGTAATACATCGATCTCACCCATATTTTGTATTATATCAAAATAAAACACGAAAATAAACCATACTCCACCTAATGTGATAAAATGCTCGCAATGAAAGACAATATAGTACTGCATTGTTAGTGCGCTATTCGCCACTACCAGAGAAAATTCTCAACCATTGATGAAGCACTTGTGGAATAATATTTTACCTCACGGTTCCTTCAAAACCATCAGTATCGATAATAACATTTAAAAATAACCATTATTATAATGTATGCAAATGTCAATGCGCATTAATGAACTTAATGTAAAAGCCAATAAAAAAAAGTTCATGTGTGTGTTGTTATTATTTCCCAGTGTTATAATGTTATACGAATTATTATATTAGAATGGAAATTTCGCAGGCGCTACACGCAAGAAAAATTATAATCACGCAGCAGGTTTCGCTCTCCATGGGTAAAAACGAAAACATTATTTTTCATTGACGAAAAATTAAAAGTGCAGTTGGTAATACAACTATCTCATTTTCGAGAAAGCTAGAGTTAAGTATAGCATATATGATGTTGAAGACCATTCAACAGTTCGCCAGTCAAGTAGTAAATAATATTCAAACGTTTGTGATAGGGAATGCTCTGCACGCGTGCCATCTGTTTATTAATATTTTCTGCGCCATGGTACTTACAGCTTACTATCTGTTTTCAGGATTTTGTCATCACCGAAGAAGTATTTTCCTGACACGCGTGTGCGTGTAAAAGTATTTACTTATATAAATGCACTTACAATTTCGGTACTATAATTGTAAAACGTCTACGAATAAGTGAATTATAAAACATGCAAGGCGTTATTAAATAAAGATAATTGTATATGTAATATAATATTATACTCATCATAAAACTAGATTAAACAATAGCTTTAATGTGTTAAAATCTCTTGAATAGTACATTTCTTATTGCTGTACTTAAAAAAATAATTTTAATATAAAAACATGGGGTAAGATTAATTGCTAAAGATTTAACTTTAAATTAACAGATAATCTTAATATATAATACCCAAATGGAGTCTTTGAACATTGAGTTTGAAAAGCGATTTTAATTCACTTTCTGTGTTATTGCGAATCATTTAAACTTTCACTTCCAAGATATTAAACGGTCATTATATGATATCTAGTGTAACAAGATTTGAATAAAATGTAAAAAAAAGAAATAAATTATTAAAGTAAAATTATAGATTGAACGGGATAATACAACCGCACGAATGTAATAAGAGCAGAAACAATAGTGACTAAATAATGAAGCAAAACAGTGAGCTGATTACGTGATGTTTAGCCTATTTATACTCAGCGCAGTGCTAGAGATATCCTTTGAACGTTCGTCAATCCAAGCCAATGGAGGGTGCGTTAATTTTTTTCCTTAAGGAAGAAAATATTGTGGCCACGTGTATATAGCAGTTATGTGTGATTTTTCGTATACCCTGTGTATACAAATGTAGAAATTACAAGTTGTTAAAATAAATTACAAGTACGTGTTGTTCCATGAGTAGACATATTATATAACGTTGTGTTGTGGCAGAGAGTTGCAATACACATCAATACGATGAAATAATGAAATGAGTAGACGGTAAAACAATAATGTTTGCTCGCATTGCAATAATATAATATACATAGCATATTATGCGTTGTTCAGCGTTCCCTCATATGATGTGGTTACTGCACGCAGTTCCATGTAAAGCCAACGTGTGTTATAATAATGCATGATAGTATGTTTTGCGGGATGGAAAATAAACATAACGCAGGCAATAAATGCAGCTGGTCGACATTTTCACTAAACGAATAATAGTCATAATAATGACGTATTCGTTTGTCCATCGATATGTTTTATTAAAACACGTTGACGCTCAATAATATGCCGTCAAATCTAAAGGTCACTATTATATTAATATAGCAGCACTATACTCATTGTTTCGTATTTGACGTTTTATTATAATACAATCCTAACCTTAAGTTATATACAATTTAATAAATTAATGAAAACAATTCAGTAGCGGACTAAACTCAAAGCAGTCACAGATCCAAGGGGTGGACTGGGTGGGTCTGGATTTTCACAACAACAATAATTTTGATACCTACTAAGTATTATTATCCAAATAACTGTTTTAACATATTTGTTTTAAGTTTATATATTTACTTAAAAATAAAATATACGTAATAAATGTAAAAATAATTTTGCATTAAACGTGAACGTAGTCACAAAGTAGCAGAATATATAGCAGAGTACTGGTACTCCTTATAATAACATGTAATTTTTCCACACGGCTAGTCTATTTATGTATAAAAAAAAATTTTTTATTTAAGAATCAAAGTCTATGGAAATATACAAGCGTAATTAAAAACACGAGTGCATCGTTTTTAAAGCTAAAAGTTTACATATGAATTTTAATAATTTCAATTTCCAGTGCTACAGCTGGAAGGAGTTTTTAGCAACGACAATATAATATATTTTCAAAATTTTTATATTATAAGACCTACAACAGATTAATTATGACTGGAAAACATAAATGAGTAGTGTATTTATTGGTTAAATATAATAGTTTGTTACATAAATTAGCTATGATATCGATTAAAAAATAAATAAGTGAAGAATTAATAAAAAAATCAGAAAAAAATTAATTCTGAATGAATTTTCATGTGATAGATTGAGAAGATTACATTTTTCAACACAAATTTATATTTCATGCCATTATTAAAAATCAAATGAAATAAATTAATTTTAGAATGAATAAATAAAAATTACTTTGTATTTAGTTAAAATTTTACCGTGTTATTTGTATTAATTTATGGGGTTATATTTATGGGTTTATCCAAAATAATATTTTTAGATCCACACCTGACTCAAGGATGTATATAATAATATAAAAAAAAAAAATGTAAATGATTGACCGGTGTACCATATGGTACCTACAGATAAACGCGTCCGTACAAAAAGTATAGTATTATAATATTCATAGTTGTATATTATATGTATCAAACTGATATCCTTGGTAAGTTCATTCAAGTACGTTTATGATAAACTAAAATGTATGATATTTTATGATTTGAGTTTTGGTATTTCCAATTTTATACGCAAATAAATGTGTAATTAAAAATAAGGTAATTTTCATTTTTACACGATTTTTTTTTTAAATATCTAGTCGTTTTGGGAATCTGGTAGTACTATTGTTCTCATACGTGTCAGATTATCAAGGGTTTACCGTAAATATCAACAAAAATAACTCTCTCCCAGAAAAGTAAACATTTACTCCCTCATACGTTGAATTTTTTATTTTTATTTAATCCATCTCAGTATACACACGCGTATATAATATGTACAAAAAAAAAGCTGCCCAACGGTTGATCTGTTAAGCTTTTGGTAGATAGAATAACTGTTGTAGTTTTTCCGTTATAATTTTTCCATTTGTTCACATCTCTGTTTCTCATCAAAATTATTAATACGGGTTACATAACGTGGTAGGTTTGAATAATTCAAACGTCGATTACCGCAGGATCAGAGATGAATTTTAAATATGCGCACATTTTGCGATCAATTAAACATTCGAGTAGAATATTTTAGTCTAGAGTGAAGTAAACAAAATATGCCAATAACGACGAGGGTTGAATTTCGCTCAAATTTTTAACTTCATTTTCACACTGTTTGCCCCACAGAGTAATAATTAATTATTAATTTCAGTGTAGCAATATGTGTATAATGTAATTATTAACAACTATGCATAATTGATTGCAAAACACCGGTAAATTTTCTGTGCTATATTTTCTCTATTTAAATCGTTTTATCTCTTCCAAGTAATGGTTCCTATTACACGTGCAATTTATGTGATTTTTGAAATACGTGTAAATATGTTATTAATTATTAAATGTTTGTATATTTTTATAAAGTTTATAAACAGGACTGTGAATTTATTGCAATTGCATGTTTATTTTTCGCTACCTACTTTGAATAAGAAAATAGGTTCGGCAAAAATTTGTTTTATTTATAAATTTAATACGAAATCTCATTTTTAATATTTATACATATATTTAGGGGATATGGCACATAAATTCACATTTTAATGAAATAATTCTTTTAATTCTTTTTTTTTTGTATTTTAAAAAAATGTATAATTTTATTGGCCAATTTGACACATTATTGATGAATGTTTTTTTTTTTTAATATAATTTTTAACTTCTATAGAAATATAAGTAATTTGTGTATACTTACATAGTTACTACACGTGAAGAATTATTTTTTAAATTTTACATTACGACTATTATATAATATATCTATAGTATATACATAGCGTAGTATTAATGAGAATAAATGATTAATTAATCATAATCATTATTGTTATTATTATATGATTTAATATTTACAAATCCATAGTTCATAACTAATAAATTCGTTGGACGTTTTGATGTATATGAAGCACTTTCTAACAGAAGTGCTCAAAAACATTTTAAAGTCTTACAGAAAATTTCTCTATTATATAATCAAACTTTGAATATCTTCCTGTAGCTATCGCCCACCTTCAAAAACAAGGCATAGTATTATTAGAAGCAGTACAAATCGCTCAAGATACTTCAATCAACTTTAGTAATTTAAAAGGCCAAGCTGGAATTAATATTAACGATAAATTAAAAATATAAATATGAATTATATATAAATAATTTAGTAGCGTTAATACCTATGTATAGTCTATACATTCTAATAAAATATGATTAATATTTCCTTTTTCCGCTAAAATACGATTAAGAACTTTATTTTTGGTAACACGATTGAGAACGCTCGAGTTTTTTTTTTACGTCGTTACCAAATGAAATCAATCGATAATATGAGCACAATAATCTGTTAATATTTATTAGACTTATCGGATTAACTGGATGTTAATTGCAACTTAAATACCAGTTACGAGAGAATGACGATTAAGCTTTGCAGTTGTCGCACTTAATACTAATTAATCGTAATTAATACATGCAAATTATTAATTACTACAATTCATAAATTTCTAGATCTACTAACTCCGCAGAAAGCTTTCACAGAACATGTAATAATCAATTTTACAACTCTAACTTATTTTTTAACTGATTTTAATATCATTAAATGATTGTAAATATTGTAAATGCTTTATTAAATATTAAAAATAACTATGATTTTAATAAAATGCACTTTATTTTTAGAAAGTTGATTTGCGCTTATGGGTTGATAAAAAGGTAATTCTTTTTGCGCTTATAGATTATTTATTTTTAAATTTTTAGTAAAGCCAATTTCGATAGTAATGCGATTATCGAAATAATGATATATTTTAAATCATTGAAATTTTTTTTTATTTTTGTTTTTCAGGATGAAGTTGGTGTACAGTACCAGAAAAAGAATGTACGTAAGAAATAAGCTTAGGATTAGGATTTAAATTTGTATTTAAAGGATATAAAATCTTTTGAAATACGTTGGACACGGGATTGATGTTTGCGGAATGATTTAAATGAGGGATATAATTTAAAGTTCGCCGTGTGATTATCTCCACATAAGGCACATTTGGCAGTACTCTTTTGTTGCATTCAGAAGTGAGATGATCGTCATTACACTTGATATAACATTGATGGTGACCGCAAAACCGTTGAGTTTGGCCATACGCCTGACAATTGTGGTATTAAGATGGGCCTCGATTGACTATGTACGGATTTTCGATTTTAACCAGAGTATTGAATAGAGATAATATATTTAAAATGTCGTTGTTATTTTCAGTGGGTTTTAGATTCACATAACAAACTGGTAGAACATTATTAAGTTATATTTTATTCAAAACTCTTGTGACTGTATAATCGAAGGCGACTAAAGCTTCAGAAGTATCGGAGGTAGGCGTAATATAGTGTAGGTTCCTAATAAAAACCCGAAATAGGCGAAGATGTGATGGAAGAAAGGAATGGTACTCAGAACTCGTTTCCCTCAAGAAGGTAATGATTGCATTGAAACTTTTTTGGTTTTTACTTAAATATGACCAGGTAGCTTTAAAAGATAGTTAATATCAATCGTACTTGATAACGAATTTTTGAATAATGTTATGTTATTTATACGAGTATTTTTAACTTAAATAGAAGGAGGGAGAGTTATTGCAGGACTTACGTGTGGCTGATTTGAAATAGTATTATTTATAGCATTTGATGGGCTGTTATCGCGTGATGCGGGAAACACATGGTCATTAGAATCATATTCAATTGATACAGTTGCAAACCAGTTTGGTGACGTGAATAATTTGGATTTTTTATCGTTGTGTGATGGTGAATTTATAGTCGAGGATGATAATATATTAAATTTGATGTTTAAAATAGAAGAAGTCTTATGTTTTTCGTCCAAATTTTGGAAAAGATTAACCTTGATATTGAATTCGTAAAGAGTAGAGTTTTTTTGGCAATATGTATTGTGATATGAGTACCATGTCTGTTAAAATATTGAGGTTCTTTTTTCCACAGTGCATTGTGCATGTAATGATTCTGTCCTATGAACTTTTCACTCATAACGGAGCGTATATCAGAATATGTGCGCATTTGACAACCTAGTCAACCGAACTAAATTTTACTTGATTAATTGGATGGCTTTTTATTTTATGTTGTATGTTGTTTTTTGACAGTTGATCCCCGAAAAAGAATTTCTTTGTCAGCAAAAAATGTGAACTAACTTATATTTTATATTTGCATCAAAATAAATTGTTGTTAATTTAAAAAAAATTACTAAAATATTTATTAAAATTATTCGTTTTCTATTTTCTTTCTTATTTATCGTTAAATTGATTATTATTTATTATTATTATTAATAGGTATTATAGTTATTTCTGTACTAAATTGTTATCAAATAAATATTTAATTATATATATTTTACTTATATTTATATTGTTTTTGATATTATTATTATTTTAAATTGTTAATAATGAAAAAAAATTATGTGTAGTAGTTATAAATAACCATATATCTTGAAATTTAATATTGTTAAATTAATTAATTAATATAAATTTAATTTGTATATTCATGTATTTACAATACATGTAGAACACTAATTACACGAATTTCGTATACACGTGTACTTAAATACACGTTTAAAATCTTAACCTCTACTTCTGAGTACAACACGATATTTCGGTAACGCGTATGTACATTGCACAATTGAGGAAATCGGATGTACGTATATAAAACGTATATTATTTTATATAACAGAATTCAAAAAGTTTACGTTCGAAATATAATTTAATATTGAACAGTGTTGAAAAAATATTCAAGTTATCATGAGATTAAAAGGCAATTTATATTAATTAACAAATATGTTTGACCACAATATTATGGGCATTCTTTAGCAAAAAACCGGTGGTAGAAGGAAACATCCAGATTAACTAATTACTTATTACTTAATACTCATGTAAAGTCTCTGAGAATATTAAGGTTGCAATACATTTGACTTCGTTGCCGACTCGTATCCAAAATACCACGATAACACCTTTTGTAGGTATTTATTACTGTATACGAAAAAATACCACGGAAAATACGAGTACGTAGAAAAAAATTAAACACCCATTTTTAATTATAATTCATTTATTGATCTATAATACAGTGGATTCTATATAGTCTAGATATACAGGAAACACGAAAAAAAATGTCACTTGTTGTCGATCAAAATTTTGTTGTGTCTAGTTTGGTGGTTAAGACAAAGGTTTATTTCTGAATAATCAATCGAGAAATTACGACAATTTGGATAAAAATTAAGATTTAAAACGGACAGATTGTTCACGAGT
This sequence comes from Sipha maydis, assembly GCA_034509805.1. Lineage (NCBI taxonomy): Eukaryota > Metazoa > Arthropoda > Insecta > Hemiptera > Aphididae > Sipha > Sipha maydis. The sequence continues at coordinate 33,260 of JASXSY010000552.1, read as the reverse complement.
TATAAGTTTAACGTATTCCAAAAACGAGTATATATTTATGATACCAGATTACTTACACATAATAAATTCGCATGTTGCTAAGTCAATTTGGACATATTTTAAAACACGCACAAACGAATTTTAGAAAAACATTTTACCTAAAAATCCTATGAATCGTACTGACAATAGGATTATGAGAATCGTTTAAGTGATGCTTATAACTTGAGATTTATAGAAGATAATTTTTTTCAGGAAATATTAAGTACGAGTTGTTTAGAAGACTGATCTCAACCACGCCAAACATCTTTTTTTTTTAAATAATATCTCACTATGATTGGCATTATCATGGTATCAGTTCTAATCGACTGTTGTATTAAAACAGTTATATTAATTTAAAAACATAAAATCAATGGTGTAAGTAATATATGCATCAACATTTATAATTTTTTAAAGGAGAAGATTAATTGTATAGAAAAATGATAATTGATAAATCTTTATACTCATCGTTCTAGTGACGTATTTAGGATTGCCGAGGATCCTAGCCTTCTCCTAAGTCTGCGTAGTATACAGGAAAAGTTGAATATTATATGGTAAATAATCTAGTAATCCCCTATTATAAGATTTTTGGTTATGCATATATACCACAGCATAGTTTGTTCCAAGTACAAAAAAGTGCCAAAAATAAATGTTATCTAGATAAATCATATTCATATTTATCTATTATCATTATCTAATTAATTACTTTTGGAATTTTTATCTATTATCTGTGTCTAGATAATATTTTAGTCATCTCATCCCAACACTGGTGGTTCCAGGAGCTGGGACGACGTTGTTACAGCATCCGGGGTATTTGGTTTTAAGTAAAATGGAGAATGGCAGTGGCGGCGCGAACGGAGTTAATTTGACGCAGCTACGTCACGAAAAAAAAGTGTGGGCGGATGGGTACTGAAAGTTGACATTTATAGTTGAGTAGAAATTAGGAACTTGTCTTAACGTAATCGATTGAACATAAATTAAATTCGCAATAATCAATAGCGCAAAAGTGTCAATAGATTAAATGTTGCGAATTATCGACTGCGTCATTGAAATAATAAGTTCACGCCGCCACTGGAGAGGGGTACAAGTTTAATTGAGGAGGGTACGAAAAAATAAGATACATAAGGGGGAGGGGGGTCATAATGATTTACGAGGTTTTCGATGACATAACAATAATAGTTATGTACAATGTATATAATATTATTATTATCGAGTTGTAATAACAACAGGATAACCACTGCAAATCGCTGCAGTGCGGCGACCAGAGTCTTATTGGTGGGAGGTGGATACACTACGTACCGCGCGTTGAATGCGTTATCGGAAGAGCCTGTTCGTATCTTTAATTATTTATCATCCACGTTGGGTTAGGCGATCGGGCGGGAGCGCGGGTGTGTGAGACGTAACGTGTCCGCGTGGCGACGGTGACACACGTCGTACCGCGGGCACGGAGGTCGCCGCGCCTTGGCCTAGAACTTGCGGGGGAGGACGCGGCGACGTCGGCGAACAATGTCAAGGACCGGATCGGCGGTGTGTACGGGACGGCGGCGCGAGACCGGTTACGACTGTCGGGCGGAGGCGGCGGTGAGTCGCGGGGCGATGTTCACCTTGGCCGCGGAGTGCGCGCGAATGTCGGTCAGCGGCTGGCGAGGAGAATGGTAATAAGGAATAGTGAAACACGTAGTCGTCGGTGAAACGACATCATTACAAATACGGTTACGCGCGCACGTTTTGTAACATTTTCCCGTCGTACGACTTCTTTTTATTTCTTTTTCTTTTTTTTTTACTCTTCGGCCCGTCGCGGTGGCCGCGGGGCCCGGAATCGTGCGTATCTACCGCTGTAACGCGCACGCAAGTCACCGCTTGGCTACGCGCTGTTTTCATAACATTTCGGATTGCACTCTCGATCGAACGATTCATAATGATACGATAAACAGTAGTTATGTTCGTTTTAAATGCATAAGCATTCAACGGAACTTGGTGTTCCCAGTAGCCGGCGCATATTAATATTCGTACATTTCGAACGCTGTCTCGTGGCGACCGTGATGCATACCGCTGCAGTGTGTCGTTGTGACGTGCGTTCGTACGAGAACCGGGTGAACTTGGTGCGTGTTCTCGTGTGAGAGAAAAAAACCGATAAAACGTTTACCCATGTATACGCATCCGTAAGTTCCGTCACGAAAATTAAAATTTACATCAATTATACAGTGTGTACAGTCCTAGACGAATAAAAATATTATAACAAATAAAAATTTCCATCTCACTTTATCAGCACTTAGAACCACGCGCGTATATTGTGCTAGAAGAGGCTCAATCGTTCCCGAGGGAGACGTGAGACGCGACAGGCCGCCCGGATCTCGTATGAACGAGCCCTCGGGCCCACCAACCTCCGCCATCGTTGGCTCCGATGGCGATTTCAGAGTAAATTACGATCGCCGCCCAGTCCCGCGACTCGCAAGTCGATCAAACAAGCAGCTTTTTGCGCCATCGAACTTCGACGGTGGAAGCCGCCACTTCCATTTGACTATGTGGCGCAGGTTCATTTTCCGGGCGAGAGTATTCGATATATTTCTCTCGTTTCCCCCACCACAGGGGAATATTTTAATACCGTTATCCACAACCCTCGGGCCCGCTCTGTAGCGTGAACCATCGCTCCCGAAATCACAATAAGGGACGAGAGCTCGGGACAGTTAAAATTTGTTGATTTCCGAGTTTCCGAAATCCGACTTTCGATCGAATGCAGAGTATTGAATACGTAATAGGTACATAAAACAATAATAACATATTACCTGTTCGTACGGTGCAGAAAGCAATCTTAACGCGGCGTGGAAAATGTCGTAATTGCAGTTTTATTCATGTAGCAACTTATTGATCGGTACATTTTTTTCTTTGTTTCGAAACCTACGCACTGTGTGTTTATTTTTTTTCGTGTCAGAACTCATATAGTATTTAACCGCTTATCCGTTATGTTTCTTGCGAATAGGATCTGGACCCGTGGTGTGTATCAATATTACATATATACGGAGAAGAATTTGATCCATCGGCGTCGGATGACGATTATATGATATGTACATCAAACAAGTTCCCCAGCGCGTCGTTATCGGTAGGAGGGTGGTAATGAGGTTCTCAACCGCGGTTACCTCGACCGTGGTAGAGAACGAAGTATAATAGCTGCTGTGTGCGCGATGGCCGCGATGCGAACCGTGGTCAGCGGCCGAACGGGCGCGGTGGTGGCGAATATGGTGAATTTGCGACGACGTCCGTTACCCGGTTTCGGGTACGCAAGGTTCGACGTACGTTTCGCCGTCATCTGCACCGTTTTCGCTTCACCCCTAATCCACGGTTTCGAAAAAATATAACGATCTACGTACACGCCACGGATCCCGATTTCGATGTAATCCGAGTACATGTTGGATGAGATGCGTAAACGACGCAGTCGATCGATCAAACGCGATCGACAGGCAATCGCCGGGTCGTCGCACTGACATTTATTATTATTATTATTATTATCATCTCTTTTCCTCTTAGATTCCTAGTGAAACATTAATGTTGCCCAACGTGTTTTCTCGGTTAAACAAACGCACAGCATAGCAAATCCGCGTCCAGTAGGTACTTCAAATGTTATGTTGTTTGCTATAATATCAGATTAAACTGACCTATCATCGAACACAAAGGCAATAATATTTTCTGCATTTCGTTGGTATATTTTTAACGATGTTTTAATTTTTCAACAACTTATGAGCATGTTGAATTTTACAGTTGAAAAACACATAGTTCGCTTGAAAATTAAATTCTCGTACAAAACTGGCTAACAAAACACAGGCGACGTTCTTCCCATTGAGTTTGAAAGTAGGGTCAACTTATTCGAACAATAAAACTAAAAACATAGCATTTGAACTACTGAACGAGATTTTACTAAGTTGTATGTTTGTAAAATGGAGAATGCGTCCGCTTAAAGGATTTCGCAACGTGTACGGAACTTCTATACAATTCACTATTTGTGAAGAAAAGTTGATTGCTATGTATACGTATTTTTTCTGTAAATTGTTCAAAAAATACTCATATCTCTCTCATTTAGGTTATTTTTTAATTAGTATAGATTTTTTCAAAAGCCTCTATCGCAGGATATACTTAAAAATAATTAATAAGATCCCCCTAGGGCAGGCGTTAGCAAATATTGATGAAGAGGGAAGTGTTATAAATAAAGAAATTTGATGAATAGATACTTTCTAAAACAAAATTCTACAATACAAATATTACTGGATTTGTTGATGATTAATGACTATATATATATAAGTAATTTAAAGGTGATGTATTGCACCTTCCCATACTTGGTTAAAATACTTTTTAAAAGTATTTAGAATAAATACTCGAATACTTACAAAAAATACTATTCCGAATATGTATTCAAATACTTTATACAAATTGTATTTCGAATACATTATTTAGAATACTTCAAAATTATTCCGGATACTTTTAAAATACTTCTAGTTATTCAAACTATAAAAATTATAGATGTCATGAGAAATATTTGAAATTGTAGACTAAATAAATGTTATTTTATTGTATTATTTTCTTATATAACAGTTATAGTTTATGATTTACAACCATAATAAATATCTGTTATTAGCTCATACAAGATATGACTGAGAAGTAATAAAATCATTAAAAAAAGAAATTATTTAACGTTTAAAAGGTATTCGAAGTACTGTATTCAGAATACTCGTTATAAGTATTCAAAATAATTTATTGAATACTTTCAAAAAAATGATTTAAAAAGTATTCGAAATACTTAAAAAATATTCTGAATACAGTATTCCGAATATTGTATTCGAAATACTACCCAAGTCTGTACCTTCCTTCCTTAACACCGGCCCTAACCACCTCCATTATCAAAGAAAAAATGGACGTTCATAAAAGACGCGTAGACTATTATTAGTGTTATGCACAATGAACTAAATCGCCGACTGCAGATAGTAGTACTTCGTATGCATTCAATATCGTACGCATAATTTTTATATTAAAACTTTTAATATATACCTAAACGCATTTATAGGTTAGCGTGATTAGAGCGTGTTGAATATTATTACAAAACGTTTTGTCAAACGAACACGTATTGTTGTAATTATGTATTTTCGACACGCGTTCCTCGCACTTAGTGTCTTTCTTCCTATATATCTTTCTCACTAACCCTCTTCTGCAGTTGGTTTTAAATTTCAATATCATTAGAAATCCATAACTAGGTATATTAAAATAAAAGAGCGATAGAATACATGTATATTTTATGTATTTTACATGAAATTTTACATGTATTATGCATATTATGGCTCAGAGACTCATAACTTCAATAATATTTATAAATATTAAACATTTTTTGATGCACATATTCGTTATAGATAAAATCATGTTTAAATATAAATTATAAAAATGTAATGAATATTTTTTTTTATTTTTTTTTATTCAGTTTCCCGAACGTACGTAAAACCTTCCTTATATACTCATCGAAAAACTCATTATATAGGTTATATTATTTTTTGTTTCCGTACTCAAAAATATACCAGGCCTTGATATTGTGAGAAGATGTGTTTTCACGTCGAAACAGCCAACAATAACTCGTAAAACAATATAACATAATAATATAAATTGCTGGTCGTCATTGTCGACCACGTCACGCTACTATTCGAGCACCGTGCATACGGTTTACAAAACGTTCATGCCATAATAATAATGTACGTTTACGTTACTTTATATTCCACTTCACTATACTTTACATATATTGTGTGTGCGCGATGACGATGACGTTATGGATGTGTACCCAAACGGTCTTCGAAATCCGAGGACAGACTAAATAAAAAAAACACGTCACTCGTTCTCCTTCCGCAATCGCATTTCTCCTAAACATACACACGTAATATATTACTGATATATTATACGAGGGCACATATTTAAATTCCCTCGCAGATGCTTCCGCTTGAATTTCATTCGGTACACTATTGCGTTCCGTTTTGTTCTTTTCGCAGCAGCCACGATGACGTGCACCATTTGTAATTACAAGGATTATCATTTCATGTGAAATAGTAGTGAACTTGTTTTTTTCGAACACCGATGATCATAAATTCATTTTAAAATCCATGTGATTAACGGTGAGCAAAGATGAATTACTGGTGGTTCACGGTATACCTATGCCTTGCTACGTTTTTAAATTGTATAATTTAAAGAACAAAAGAAAACATTACAAACCAGTAAGAAATGTAGTGATCAATTAATACAATTTTAGGTTAAATTGTATCTGTTAAAAAATCGCGTTGTTACAGTAGATGTAGACATGATGAATTAAATAATGTGTAAAAAATTAAACGCCATTCATTAATAATTATTCCTAATTACTTTTTTTCCTTTTTATTCTCTAGTCAACTAGATTTCAAAGTTCATTTTAAAGTCCTTCATCGAAGAAATTTAATAAAATCAACGCAAAACCTTAAAAATAATGCTTAAATATTGAAATATTTCTCACAATTGAAATTTAATAACCCTATTGCAATAATAATAATAATTTAAGTACGTCAATTTCTCCTTGATATTATTATGATATTATTAGGTAATGAATAAATTAATATTATTGGATTGCCATTTAAAAACTACCTGTGTTCTATTAATTGAGGTTTACGATTGTTATTTGGTTCAAGTACAGAATTTGAATAATTTATGTTTCGTTTTATTAATAACTATTATGGCAGTAAAATATCTTCTTTAAACGTAACCTAGAACCTACTCTTCGATGATGATATTACACGGACGTAATAATCACTCCGAGCGTTCGTTTAATAATATGAAAGTATTTAACATAATGAACAACGCTTCGATTAACAGAGTAGAAAATTAGACTGGCGATTATCAAAGAACCAGTTTGATTAGGTCATGTTTTCTTTGAGTAATGGGTAATACATGAATGTATAATGTACGAAAACACACGGTGTGATTAACCTAAAAAGCAAAGACATTTTTATATTAAACACGTTTTCACGCTATGCTTTAAAATGGACATATAGATATAGATAGTCAATTTTTAGTATTTAATTTTGAAAATGGTGCATTGAATCTTTCTTAAATTTTAAATTATGATTAGTGAATAGTGGAGGATATATTTATAGTTGTAGCCACGGTTTTCTAGACAAAAAAAAAAATGTACATAACTATACAGTAAATGTAGTGAGTATAACGAAGAATAATAAATTAAAAATGAAAGGTATAATGCATGGACTAATCTCATTCAGGATTACTTATAAAAGCTTGTCGACCTATTTCTAGTATTTTTCAAAAAATATAACAGTAAAATGTTTGAGATTTTTATTTATAGTTGAAATATAAATATAATCTTGAATATTGGTATTTTTACTTTTAAAATCGTTCAAGTTTGCGATAAGAGTTTATTTTTGTAAAGTCTGCACTACTTTGAAATGCACTAATATCCTGTCATAAGGTATTTTATTTTTGCGTTTGTTTTTATTTTTATTTATTTAACGTACGATTATATATTTTCATGAAATATATTATGTAATCACAACAAGTTAATCATATTATAACCGTTTCTAAATGCATTTTCATGTTTATTTTTTTTTTTTTTTATAAAGGTATTTATACAATTTGAAAAACGGTTACGTTATCATAATTAAATTAAATATAATTCATAATTTAAGTTCATCTCAACTCACTTTAAATTGTTTTTCAAAAATATTGAATTATTTGTGTATAATAAAGTTAAATAATACCAACTCGTACGTAATATACACTACTTTACTGCGCTTAGTATCCATTTATGTTTTTAATTATTAATGTATTTAATCTGTTGTCCATACCAATGTATATTATACGTATTTTAACCAGACTAATCTAAGACGGATAACTCGAGTGCAATTTAAAACAGATTCAAGCCTAGTATAATAAATAGTCCACATGCATAAATATAATTCAGTTGGTTTTATAATCTCATAATATTAACCTCAAGAGCTATTTCACATTATTAATGAATGTACAACGGTATATATTATTAACATTATTTGTATTTATTATACTCAGATATATTATGGACCAGGCGTGGCCAGCCGCGGAAGTATTCTATCTGGCTCGTGACCGTTTTATACAATTATAAATTTCCATAGGTATAAATTAAAATTATAATTTAAGAAATAAAATTTTATTTTAATAAGTTTTTTTGAATTACAAATAAAATCAAATCTTACAATTTTTAATTCTATTAAAAAATATTGATTAAAACATTTTAGAATATTTAATAAAATAAAAAAAATTGTTTACAATTTGGGCTTATTTTTCTTAAACCAATATATTAATATTATTAGTAAAATGTGTAAAGCTAATTTTTTTAAAGGATTGTAAGTTTTCAACTGACAAATTAAATATTTTTGAACATTTTGCGTAATTTATGAGGGAAAACAATTGTTTGAAAATATAAATATAACCAAATAATGCAATATACTCATTGGCATTTCATTTATTTTTGAAGAGCATTAAGACATTTTCAAATGCAGTTTTGAATAACGAAATCAGCGACTAGCGTGAAAATATTCAGTAATTTAAAATCCAAAGATAGTAATTTAAAATTTGATTGATGTTCAAAGACAATATTATAATATTTTTTATCCAGGGAAATTCAAGGGGACAGTGTACGCGAGAACGTATTTTTGTTGCAAGACCTTTATTTATTAAAAACTTTTCTCAGTTCAACCCCGGGTAAATTATTAATCAGAAATTATACATCTTATTAATATACTTGTAATATTATATTATATAATTATGGTGACCAGATATAAAAATTTAAAAAATTTACATTTTATAATTTATCTTCTCCTCTGTTATAATTACCCAATGCGTAAGTTATTCTACCCGTTTTTCTCATGTCATAGGCATAGCCCATATACCATAGTCCATAGGTTTTTTTTCATCTAATTACTCCATTTTTTTTATTTTTATTATCAACTATAAAAACCAATTATTTGGAATTATAATGTCAACTCATTTAGTGTGTGTCATTATGATGAAAAACGTACTGAAATTCAAAGAACTCATTGTGTATACCGGAATATTATTATTATGTAACTGGATTATTAAAAAATAAAATTATATTTATTAAAGTAAAAATTAACGATGTACAAAAAGGTGTACCAGTTGATAAGTGAATTGTAATTATAATTAATTAAATCCAGTTCGTGGAAAATGTGACATAACAAATATGTTTACATCCATCTATCTCGTGATGTATAAAATAACATTACGGTTTATACATGGAATCCCAACCAGCCATTCCTCAAAATAATAATTTTTGTTTTGCATAATACAGAATGTGACATTAATAACTAATATATGTTTAATGGCTGTGTAAAATTTATAATGTTAACAATCTCTTACGGTCACTGCCACTGTGAACGGGTTGAAATTATTGAATTCTTAAATAATCGTTTCTAGTTTCAAGTGTCAAATACTCAATTAGTTTTGAATATTCCAATTCCACAATAACTGAGAACTCACTAATACGGAGTCATAATGATGCGTTTTAAAAATTATTTTTCGTTATTTTTCGTTATATCATGAATTTCCTTGTTTGTTTTTCTTGTACAAGTAATTACTTCGATAAAAAACATGTTACCCGTGAAAACGTGTCATCGCACTAGCTTTCTCTTGTGAACTGTAATATTACAAGGACTTTTCTGTAACACTACGTTTGATCAATGACAAAATAAGTTTATAGTTTCTAATTCCTTGAACTCGGATTGTACTAATAATATAGTTATTGAAAAAAAAAAAAAAAATATTACGTTCACTTGATAAAAAAAATACAGCAAATGTACGAAAAAAAATTTGAATAAACTGAAAGTAATCGATCGTATTATAATAATTATGCGCATTCAGCATAATTTACAGTAAACAAATCATTACACTGCGATAAGACGTATAAACGACTTCTAATTTCAATTTTCACCGTAAATTACAGTATAATTGTGGTTTACCTAATTAGTCATCGATCAAAAGTCAAGTTTCTTCAAGGTTATTTTAAGCGTCTATTACCATAATATACTAACTAATAATAACCAACAAACAATATGCTAAACTCACTTATTACTATAAGTTATCTCATATTATAGGTCATTAGTGTCGATTCGTTTTGATTATTATGTAAAAATTAAAGTTTTCATTATTAAAATAATTTAACCGGGTAACCTTATATCATGTTGTCATACTCGGCGTTGGTAAAAAAATAAGAAAAAAAACCGTTGAAACAAAACGATTTAACAGTGCGACATGTTATTGACAGATTATTATAATTATTATTATTATTATTATTATTATTATTATTATTATTATTATGCGTGTAATACACGCAGGATTTTCACTTGAATAATAATACGTCGAATCATTACTCATTAGTGATCAGCTATATTCGACGATTAATCACCGATGCAGTACTTTGAGCTACCGAATTAAATGTTGCTTTTCGTCCGCCGTATTCGCGCTCATAAACAAAGCGTTCGATTCGACCGACGTGCGTCAAGAACCGACTTTCAACACTGTTTTACAGTTACAACAGTAGAACACTTAAGCTCATATTGCGGACATGTGTTCCTGACATATAGCATTGTCTCGCCTAACAGCTATGCACCGGATAAAATAATCGCAGGTAGGCGTAAACGCAACGTCCCTATGTAATAGTATTTAAGTCGATGGAGCGTTCATCTCATTAGTCCCACCTGTCGGTAGGTTTTTTATTATTCGCAGATGACAAGCAAATTCGTTTTAAATGGACAACGGGACTATTGCTGTACACAGTATTTACTGTCGTGGCGACCGCGCGCGTTTTGAAATATTGATGGTGTCCGTGTTTATTCGATCTTATTTTCATTCTATCTTATTTTTATCGGTTAATCCGTATCCTACACAGGGACAAAATATTAAATCACAAAATGAACAATTTACAGGAATGATATTAATTAAAAAAAAAAAAAAATTGTATAAGATAATTCTTTCCATAGATACCTATGAATATAAGACTATTGTCCAACATTATAACTTATACGATTTGCAACGATTGGCATAACAATACATTTATGCTTGACATGGAAATTTGATGACGAGTCAAACTCATCGACTAATTATTATGGTCCTCGTATTACCAAGGAGAAGTGATACTATGTAGCCAAAATGATAACAGCACCGTTTTAATAGTGTTTTGTGAGCAAATTTATTTATTTAAAATGAAAGCGGATTAAGGTTGACAAACCGTTATGTTTGTTGCTGACTTTTGTACTTGATTTTTGAAAAAATGTTTATTTAATCCGAGATATTTCCAGATTACAGTGTTTACAGGTTAGGCTGATAGAGAAGTGATCTAATGACATAGATAAAAATTTGAAAATTCACTCTTTATACACTTGGTCAAATATTCCCTAGCACTAAATAGATGATCACTGTTCAAAAATGACTTGCACAAATATTATGTGCTGGACACGCCACTGGACCCACTGGATACTACCGTTACGCGAGTATTATAGTACATATCATAGCATTCCGTTTGCATTTGATTGTAATTGTTATTCGGTGTACTAAGGATGACTTTATTATGTCCCGTTTTCCAATAAAATGAATACGATAAGTATTTTGTTAGTGGTATAACAAAGAGGGGGGGGGGTAGATAAAAGGGCTAAAGCCTTCCCCCTTTTTATGGGTTATTTTTATGTATATGCATTATACTAACGCACTACTATTTGGTGTTTATGTAATTTAAAACTTTGGTATTAATTAAATGTTGACAAATAACGGGTAGGTAACGAATAAATATTTTGTACATAAGCGTATTACTTCTACCGTATTTATTTATACGATTCTCGTCTAACGCCATTATTTTATAATCGCTATAGTTTTTATACCATGTTATGTCACGGCGATACAACCGCAGTATAACCGTTAGGACTTAAAAATCCAAGCTACGCCACTGCTTTTTGTTTAATCCCTTTTTTACATTACTCTTTGTGTATAACTTGTTATTCAATAAAATCTCTACAATGGTATTGTTGGGTCATTGTTTCGAAAATCTAAGCGTGTATGTTGTTTATTATAAAATTGTTTTTGTGTAAAAACATTTGAACATTTGATCTGTACTTAAAATCTCTGTAGGTGTGTCCTTTGGTTTTTTTTTTAAACAAAATTCAGGTATCTTTGTGTAAAACCTCCAATATTTCTGTGCGATAACGACCATCGCGTATTGTACCGTTTCTCTTGTACGGACGTAAGTAAAAATTAATTTGCAAACCGTGGAATGCTAATTTAACGATTAAATATATTAAAAAATGCATTAAAATATTATATTAAATTTTAAATGTTCGATGTACACTTTTGTACGGTTCAATTTACGTCATCGCTGTGCGAGATAATCGAATCAAGTGGTATTTGCGGGCACTCGCAATGTGCGTTTTATACTTATGTAATAAGTATACGATCGAGAAATGATTTAAACAAGCCATTATATGCGAACTATAAATAGACGCAATTATATTATGACACTGTCATGCTATTAGGGCATTTCTAAATGAGATAATGACGTGCTAGAGATTGTGCGAGAGAAAAAAAAATACAAATATGCTGACGTGAACATATAATATCTCTCGGGTCACGCTCGAGTACGTCGATAGTCAAAATTACTGTTCATCTCCGTGGTGTTGTTTTCGCGTAAATTAAATTTAGACGACAAAGAATGGAAACAAAAATCGCCACAACCATTGTGGATACTCGTGATCCACGTGTTCTGATTGAATTAAATGATTGTCGAAGACGATCTCCACCACTATGATATCTTAACGTGCGTGTCACATGTTACGTGCGTATCTTCGTATACCTTCGTTACTTGCAGAGGAAATTAAATCGTTTTAAAGAAACGACGGATTGGTATCTGAATCGTATATTTCGTTCGATGAGTATCGCAAACATCCACGCGAACAGACGGTCTACAATGTAATTAAATCATCAGCTAAAATGGGCTACGCATTCCCGTAATCGCATAACTCGAGTCACAGCTAGGGATGTATAGAAACATATTATAAGATTGCACCCTTAGAAAATTACGTCATTGGATGGTATCTTTCGTCAATCATTTTTTCAACAATGGTTCGTTGAACTTATATCATATTTGTTTATTGTACATGTCACATAGATTGTCATATTCTTTTTTTAATAATAAAAAATAAATTGCTCTCTCAATTTTCAACCGAGCTTAACGTACTGAACTTAATCATTTTGAGTATTGCTAAGATTATTACATTTAAATGGTGTTATATTTTTTTTTTTTTTTAGAAATATGTCACTTAAAATATTTATTAACAGGGTATCATTTTTATAATATGTTTTCTCAACTAAAAGTTTAAAGTTAAATTTAAAATTACTTTTACAAACTAACCTTTCGAAAATTAAGTTTTTGAAACCAATCATGATGATTGATATACTTTAACTTTTACGTTTACTGTCATATCCAATTTAAAATATCTCGTAATCAATGTGTCACACGATTTAAACGTGGTAACATTGGAATATTGAGATCAATGAGATAATTTTAGTTCCATCGTAACATGTCTATCGCATTAGCTAAAAGAAACACGTAAATATATACATTTAAGTGACATATTATAGAAAACTGAATGGAATATAATATAGTATAATATATCATTATATATCATTATATTATATATCATTATTATTAATATTATACGTCATTATTACGTTACAGTTATAATAAGTAAATATTCTTGTTAACCAAAAATCATTTGATTATCGTGTATAATATATTATAGAAGCTATAGTGTAGTGTTATTTTGCTATATATATACATATGCACATCAAATAATAATTAAATGTAATGCGTTTCAAGTACTCAATAGGTTAAGAGTAACTTTAGTTTATGGTTTGGCTAGTGCCTGTATACAAATGCGAGTAGTTTGTGCACTAGTGACTTTTAAGAATGATTTGAAGTGTTAGATTTGGTTTATTTACATTATACTTCCTGCTTTAGACAATCCATTAAATGTATGTTTTATTTTGTTATATGATTTACTAAACTTAAATAATATTTAATTCCGTTAAAGGTATTACGTTATTTAAAAAAACATCTCCTTTTTTTTTCATTTAAAAACAACGCCGTAAGACTAAAACGGTTTTACTGTTCTCGGCTACTCTTTCACAAAAAATTAAGCGGATTTACTTGTTCGAATAAAAGATTTTCATTCGCAATCGGTGTTTGAACAATGAACAACATAAATTACGATTTACAACACTTGCGAATCGTCCGTACATTGTTCTCGTGTTCGAAACATAATGTGCACGAATCGAATTATCTTTTAGACGGTGATCACTGTTGATGACCGCGGATTTATATTACCACGATAGCTACGGTATCAAATAGCGTACATATGATGAAGTTTACACGCCAATCAAGCACTGTCATGACATTGATCATATACTGTCGTGTAAATGGGCCTTTACCGGTTATAGTATCAGCCGGAACGATTTTTGTCCGCAACTGGTATGCAGCCCCCGTAAACCGTAAGCAGTACCTGCGGGAAAAATGCGTTTCGCTCGAAAAAGTTAAATCGCACAAGGGTGGTCTGACATTTTTGTACGGTAAGAGCATTTTACAGGGAAATTAAGTATTACAGCTGATCATCGGCGTGTATAAGGATGTCTTGGGAAGTGGGAAGGTGGCTTAGATCCTCCTGAAAATCATCTCTGTATCGTTCCGGTTTTAGTATTTTTGTACTGCCGAAGCGAGTTGCGTTAGGTCAGGTTTATAATACCTAACATCCCAAAAATAATATGACGATACTCTTCTAAAACGTTTATTTCGATTATATGTTATTCAGTTCTTTTGAACACACTTAATTTCGAAGTATGCGATTTCGAAGTTAACGGAACGCGACACCCACCACAATGACGTCTTCTCACGCTTCGGCCGTCAATGGTTTTTCCGTTTTAAACGATACAATTCGACCGATAATGAATGAATGTTGAACGCGACGTATGCGTTTAACATTTGCCCGATTCGTTCCGACTGGAAATTGAACGTGCGTTCGGGAACGACGATTTACTCGCCGTCGTCTCGCAAAACATGCCGTGCATTACTGTACGTGCGATTTTAAATGCTTCCGACGGGTGTGCAAACGACACTTATTAGTCTATGGTCGGATGTACGTCGACAAAAGTAATGACTTTAAAAAAATAAATAAATAATAATTAGCTAATAGGTAACAAATATTTGTGTTCAACGACACGTGGATAAATATCAAATACAAAATCACTGTCCCACATATCGTTCTGCAGTTTTTGCCAGTTCGTCCGTACACACATAGAAATGGGATAGTTGTTTTAACTACATACTATGTTGTCAAGCGTTATAATTGAAATAAATTGCATTTGTAGGTTAAATCAACTGTAAAAGATCGTTGATCTAAATATAATATTTCAACTATTTGAAGGTATTGAAATAACTCGTAAAAATTGTTATTTTGAGAATCCAGGTTATTTAATTTAACATGTTTGGAGGATTAAAATAACTACAAGTTAATGAGTTATTCTGAATTATTTTTACTCTTAAAATAAATCTCGATGCACGTTGTTGTGACTAGCCAAGTTGATATGATAATAATTAAAAATCTATTATTGATCTTGCACATGTGCTGTGTTCTTGTTTATATTATAATTATATAACATTATTAGTTTGTGTTATTCTTTTGTTAATATTTTTGATATTCACGGTTTTTTTGTTCTCGTTGTTCGTCTTTTCATTTTTTCACTTATTGTCTCGGTATACTGTATACCTACAGTGATTATTGTTTTACTATAGTTTCATCACACGTACGTTTCGTATCATGTATATCTTAATTATTCGTGTTGCGAACGATACAATTTAAGGTACCTATTATATATTGAGAGGCAATTCGTATTCGTTTTATTTTACCTCATTAGCATAGGTGAATATTGGACACATATTAAAAATATATGTTTACATGGATCAAACAAACATGTTAAGCCCCCCAAAATGTGATCAAATATTTTCCTATGTTCATAAGTTAATTACCTACAACAATTTTTTTTTACAATATCTTATAATTACACAGTTAAATTGTAGATATGCCTTTATTTAGATAACAGTGTTTCCACAACTT
Organism: Sipha maydis; assembly: GCA_034509805.1. Classification (NCBI taxonomy): domain Eukaryota; kingdom Metazoa; phylum Arthropoda; class Insecta; order Hemiptera; family Aphididae; genus Sipha; species Sipha maydis. The sequence goes on along the minus strand of JASXSY010000552.1, from coordinate 17,031 downwards.
AATATCATGTTAGGTAGTAGCTCAGTAGGGTTAGGGTTAGGGTAGGTGTTAGGTTAGGAGAACTTAAAATTAACCCCAATTGAAGTTCAGATATCTGTCCAGTACTCAATATTTTTTGCAATAGTTGTATAAAAATAATATTGATTTTAACTCCTTGAAATAACATTATTGATGTAGTTATAACGATACTTTTTATGAAGTAAATTAGAACTGAAACTGGCGTTGTATTAACTAACATAGGTGAATTAAACCAAGTGGTTACTATTAACTACATAGCGTAGTTAAATTAACACTCCTTCATCCTTAGGCGAAATCTAACGCTCGAATGTGCACTGAATCGACTTATTTGGTGTCAAAACAACTCCACAGTTTTATGTGTGTACGACTAAAGGATTTCGAGAACGAATATGATTTCCATCCGTCCAGGATTACACGGGACGGTCCTGTATTTGTTCGGTTTGTCCCGTATCCTGGCTTGATGAGTGTCAGGACCCAATACACCCCGTATTGAGTGTTTGTAAAATAATACACAAGCAATATTCAAAATCTATAGGTTACATATATATTATATTTAATCGATAACACAAGTATTACAATACAGCTGAGAGCTTCTACTTATCTTATTGTTAATATTTCAGTATACATCCGTTAAAATACTGTTAAGGCCTATTTAATTTTGTATAACAAATATATTCGCATACATAATATAATAAATACCTATTTTTATGTTATTATTTTGTGTTTTGAGGAGCTTTAAGAATTGACATTAATTTTTTTTCAACGGTATGCTAATAAGTTTAACTATTATTGTCAAAAAAAAAAAAAAAATTGTTCCCCTTTTTTATACTATAAGGTGGTAACCCTGGGTACGAACTAATCGCTAATATATATCACATTGAACGGGTTCGCAATCAGTCACGGTGCAGATTACCGACGTTTCGGGAAACATTACCAACATCTTTTGATTGTGGTGATTTCGGTGTCAGTTATTGCCTACATGACGGTTACGGGTGTCACTGTTTACCTTTATTTGTCTACGGTTTAAACATTTTGATCGACCGCAATACGACGAACATTGCTATGATATATACTGGACAATACTTTTGTTGTAGTAATCGAGTTATAAGCGTTGTAATTTTAATAAAAAGTCAATGTTAATCAAAGGAAAAATAGAACCGGATGGGCCTCGCTCTGGTGTACAGTTGGGGGTGGAGTGCACCTCGTTTATAGGATAGGTCATTATTACAATGGATTTGTTAAATTTGAATGCAATGATAGATATCATAGTATACGAATAACGATTCTGAACGGAGTTAATATGTTTGTCTAGGATATAATACATTGTTATTTATAAACATTGTAAAAAGTATATTTTATTTTGAAACAATGAATATATTTTTCAATTAGGATGGGTTGGCAGTTGCATACAGCGACATAGTTTGTCAGTCTAGAATATTATACATTATATTTTACATGTAATATTATGTCAATATTCACTGTTCAAACGCTTATAAAAAAAATTGTGCCTATGGATTTTAATAATTTTTGAATGACAATAAGAACTACTTCTGTGGAATCTTCTATTAAATTTTCAAGTATTTTGTACGAGCCGAATTTACCGATTATAAAAAAAAAATGTAAAAAAGTCGAATATTTTAAATGCCTATAAGTGGCTTAAAAATCAATATAATATTTTGAAAAAAGTATGACATAAAGTAAATGCCAATCTTAACATCTGGTAAAAATTTCAAAAATCTGCGACTTATACTTTTTGAATTATAACAAATATTTAAAATCGTTTAAGAATAAATCGCTATTTTATGCAATTTCGTAAATATTTAAATTTCAAACAGTCATAAAAGTTTTCCCTCTAAGTCCGGTAGAAATTTTTTTAAAGATTTTTGAAGAGTAGCATATAGATAACCTTGTGTTAAAATTTTGAACCTTAAGTATGAACAGAAAAAATTTTATGAATTTTTATCTACAAAATAACTTGCAAATTTTCGTAATTTTTACATATTTCGTATAAATTGGAACTTTGAGCACTTATAAAAAAAAATAGTGACTTACGATTTTAGATTTTTTTTTATCAGTTAAGGAACAACTTATAAGAAACTTTGTATTAAATTTTCAAGATTTTCTGGGCAGCCAAAAAAATTTTATCGTTATTTTAAAAAAAAAGTACTTAAAAATATTGAAAATTTCAATTGTCTATAAATAGCTCAATAAAAGTCAAAATACTTTGAACGGTGTATAGAGAACGCTAATCTAAACATTTGGTGAAAATTTCAAGTATTTACATCGATAAGTTTTTGAGTTATAGCAAAATAAGAAATTTGATTATGCCGAAAACTGGTTTTGTGTATAAACTCCCGTTTTTCCCTTAATTTTTTGGGTTTTTCCCGTCGCATTTAAAAAATATTGAAAATTTTTTACTTTTGACCCCCCAATGTACCAACTAAATTCACTTTCCTTTCAGAAAAGTTGCTACATAAGGAAATCGAAGCATTTTTACTGCCCCAAATCGTGTCGACAGACACAAAAATGAAAAAAAAAAACACACATCATTGTAAAATCAATACATTCTTCACTCTGTTCAGAATCTAAAAAGAAAACGATAATATGAGAAAAAAATCCCGAAAAAGTATGCATATACGGATTAAAGTGGAAAATGAATACGAGGATCTGACAAACAATGTGTGAACGAACAATGTCATGTGACTTTAATTATAAATATAATTGGTTCTAAATATCAATGCACATACACAGGTATAAATATACCTATATACTCCATACCGTATGACAACACATATATACGTTAACGCGCGTGTGTGTGTGTTCGCACGTAATTGTATTATATAGATCTATCAGCTGTAGCTCAAGTGAAAAATCATTACCTGAGACGCACGTGTGGGATTCATCCGACGTGTACATTGCCGCGTTTCGAGACTTGTTGCTTTTTATTTTTGGAAAATGGCCATAACCCATTTGTTACGCGACGGGTGTCGTTCCATTGAGGACAAACATTAATCGCGCGCGCGTGACGGACGGGTGAAATAACGTGATGTTATTGTACTAATAATAGTAATAACAATAATAACAACAACAATATTAGTTTTAGGAAGCGGTAGGTCAATTTCCTCGTCGTACATTGTTCCGGTGTTTATATTGCTCGTTGTAAAATATACGACGCTACTATGTACATCAACTCCAGTGGCATCATTTGGGAAGGGGAGAGCACCTCATGCATTTAACGCAGTCTAGATTTCAGCTATTCCAAAGTCGGTAGATACATCATCGAAATATAAATACGTCTTTTATGAAGCCGTTGACTTGTTGTAAATTAGAAAAATTAAATTCGTATGGTACACGTATTCATTGTGTTTGCGTTCAAAGTGCAAATCATTATATTTTTGGACTGATTTTCGATTGGTCCCTCTTCCCCCACGTTGATCGTTACTCTGGTAAAATAACCCGTAGAGTCGGCAATTTAACAAGAGAATGCCGATTGTCCTACTCTAGAAAAAACTGAAATGACGCCACTGACCAACTTTCCTATATTTTCCATCTCATTACGTTATATTACAACTCGTGCGATGACGACAATGTCGATTTACAACATTACCGTACTCATTTGTGTGATCATATTTCGACACTTGCAAATGCGGGAAACGCCGTCGGACCGCTATGACCGATTTATGTGATTAACATTACCCGATACGTTCACGAAAACGTCCGTCAAACCATAACCGTATGTTTCCAGGGTAAATCAAGGTTCAAATACGAGGATGGTTTCATTGGTTTCGAAAACCGTTACATAACATACATGAACAGGACGGCACTGTCACTCACGTCCAAGTACCATTGAGTAACCACTTACCAGACGTATCCCGTACGTGCATGACTTTGTTATACGGCGTAATAAAATATTATTTTAACCAGCTAAACGGGCTTAACATAGGTGTATTCGCTTTTGTTCAAGTTGGTCCTGGATATAAGCGTAACTGGGTGGATCCTCCTCAGAATGTACATAACTCGCATTTATTGGTACCTTATTTTTCCATAAAACGTTTTTGAGGCTCCAACTCCCCCTTCCTGACTCAGAGAACGACCAATGGCCCAGGTTGAGTGAGAAATCAATGTTTTTTTCTAATCGAGATAGTTTCTAAGCCACGGGCCGTTCGTACACGCTACCGTGGTCCGTGCCGACAGGACGTCGAAAGACGTTTCATCGAAAACTCGTGTGCACGATATTGCGCGTACAACTCAGGCACCGCGCGCATCGTTCCAAACCTCCAACATCACTACGAGACCGTTTCCATTCGATCCCCCCCCCCCCCCCGGTGCCGTCGGCGCTGAGCTCTTCCGAACCTTGGCCGTTTCGGTGGACAGATTTCTCGTCGTGCGCGCGTTACGTTGTCCGACTGTGCGCGGTGAACGTGACGTTCGCGTACGAACAAGCTTCGGCACTACCGCAATGGCAATCGGTTTGCGGTTCGTAGTACACGGTGACCGTGGCGCGGGGCGGGGGGGGGGGGGGAGACGACGCGAAAACGAAACCAGGAGTCGTCGACGAGGGGCGGGAGGAGGACTGGATGCGAGAAAACGAGGGGTAAAAAAACCGACCGAAAACCGCAACGGTCCGTGCCGTCTACAACGGCGATCGCGTTGTTTTCTTGGCCGTCGACACAGTTTCGGATGCGGGGTGCCCGAGGCCGGTGTCGTGGTGCCCGCGGTGGCAGGGAGAAAGTAGGCTGCCGTGATCCGCGAGGGCAATGCACCGGTCGACGGGCGCACGCAACACGGTCGACCGTGCGGCGGCCGCCCGTTGGCACCGATTCGTGTTATGAAGGTACATCTCGCACCATTGTAGTGTGCACAAACGCGCACCGCTCGTCTCGTCCGGCACCCGTGCTCGTTTGCATACGTCGCGTGTGTGCGCGTATCGTATTTCCCCCCCCCCACCTCCCCCCGTCGTTCCAAACTTTCTATACGCGCGTACGCAGGACACGTCGGTCGCTATTTTAACACTGTTGTAACGATACGGGTTATCGTCGTCGCGTTGGAACTTTACGTGCCGACAGACGTCGGTGAAACGTTACCCGTGCAATGGAAAATGATGGAACGCGCTGTCCCCCCCCCCATTCCATCGACGGAATACGTATTTATTTGTTCGCGGGAATAAACTTCATAAATCGCACATTGCGTCATACACGCAAATATGCGTTTCACGAAAAACAACAACAAAAATGTGTAGTGTTTTCGGATGAAAATCTTTGGTTTTATTTCGTTTAAAATAGATTAAAAAAATAATAATAATAACCATTATTGATGAACTAACGTTTTGAATATATATTTTAATTGTAGACCACTACGAAACCGATTGTGGTCGGATTCTAAACATTTTAATTTATACACTGTGAATCGAATCAATGTCCGTGTGTCGTCGTGTCATCCGTGAATAAAACCCTCCTCCGTACCGTGATAACGACATAATATTATATAATTCGACCGAATTCGTCACCCCGTCGGTTTCGCGTCAAAGCTAAGCATTTGAAGAAATCGTTTTTTTCACGAAAATAAAACAATTTGTTGCACATAATTTCTAACCATTAAGAATACGTGACTTTAAAATTGTTTAATTTCCGCAGCTTATCGTTGTTTTAAACGAGAATCCGTTATTGTGTTAAGATAATTTTATTACTGGATTACATAATAAACAAAGTCATGTACGAATTTAGCGATATTTTGGCATTTAAAAAATAACCAAAAATTAAAAAAAAACATAAAAGGAAAAATAAAACAATATGTTTTGTACAAATTGTTTTATATGATTTGATTATTTGATTTTATACATAATGGTACAATTTAATAAGAAATACAAGAATTAATTGACAAATTGTGAACTTTGTGAACTCATTATTGAATTTTTCAATTTAATCTTCAATTATTTTTTCATTTATTTATCATTTATTGCTTAATATTTCTTTAAAGTCCTTTTATCTGGACATAAATATAATATAAATAATTAATAACAAAAATCATGAAATAAAATAAATTTCAATCAGTCAAAAATTATTAAAATTAATTTTTACCTAATTATTAAAAATTGTTAGTATTATTATACAGTAATATGTGTTATAATTAGAGACCAAAATTGTATTCATTTACATGTTCATACTGAGTGTATTTACTTATACGAGGGTTTGAAATGTCAGCGATTCAGAGTTAACTGATTCCAATACCAAATTTAATATTGCATTTAATTACATTTTTGAAGGTTGGGGCATATTTTTCGTAAGTGAAATAAAGTGTATATTTTTACAGTCCTAGTAAATAATAATCAATACATTTTTATTTTTATTTTGCAAAATTGAAATTTTTTAATACTAACGAAAAAAAATACTGTCAACATGATATAGTTTTATCTTATATAATTCGATACATTGTCGATAAACTATTATCTGAAAAATAAAATTTTATTAAACACACATTTCTGAAAGTTATGTAAATCTTATGCATTAATTTATTGACTACACTGAAAATTTGAAAAGTATATAATAATGTTCTTTTCTAAGGTATAAAGTCATATAAATTTATAATTCATATTTAAGCATATTTTTCAATTATCTGTGCATATTATTACATATTTTCACCCTTTTACTTTGCATATTAGCATCATATTTACCACATTTTTAGTGCATGTAATTCCGGTTTCTAAAAATTAACAATATTAAAAAATTAACTATATTCTTATTTATAATTTATAATAATTGTGTTATAAATAATAATATTGTTAATTTTTTACAAACTTTAAATAATCATATAAAGGTCAACCCATTATTACTCTAACTTTAAATAATCATAGAGTAATAATGGGTTGACCTTTATAAGATTTTTAAATACCAATTTTTTTCGTAAAATCTGATTCACAAATGGCCATTTTAAATATTTTATCAATCGTTAGAATTAAATTTTGAGTGTTCAAATTTGAGTTCTAAAATTAAAAAAAATCTTATAAAGGGTTATATAGGTTTCCAATTTTTCTGTAGCACAGGGCCTTTTATTATTGTATTTATTTATTTATTTTTTTTTTTTTTTAGAAAGTTAAAATTAATAAGTATAACGAAGTTATTGCAATTTTCAAATCATTATAACACTTTGTATATATTTATATTAGAATAGCTAACGTAGTTAAAGGTATTACGGATTTATTTTATTGTATTGATTGAGTTAATAAAATAAATGTAAAATGTTAATTTTTATGACCTTATTTTTTTAATTTAATGTGGATCTTAATTTAATGTAATAATAAAAAAAAAAAATTAAATAATAAAATTTAGTTCTAGAATATTGCTTTATAAGTAACAACATATTTAATATTGACGAATGTCCCATATATTAATATTATTTTATAAAACATTGGGAAAAGGTTTTAAATTGAGTTTTGAAATTGAGTTATTAGACTAATTAAGTTAGACATTTCCATATCGAAATGCGGTAGCTGTCATATTTTTAAAGTATTCAAGGATAATGATTAACGCTTTCATTAAAATTAAAATATTATGAATATTTCTCTAAAAATTAAATTATTAAATGTTGTGACAATATAAAACGATATGAATACTGTTTTGAGATGGTACTCCAGACATTATTTTTACAATATAAAGAACAGATACAAATTCATAATGATTAAACGATTGAAATATCATAAAATATTGTTACTTCGATACAAAATAATTAAAAGTTTATTCAAACTAATCCGGGACAAATTACAGTTCGTGCGAATTAATTAAATTACATTTTTCCGGGTAACTTAACTTTTTATTTACAAGTATAAAACATTGTTTTAAACGTTTAACGATGAAATTGTTGTGCAATGAAAATGTGATGGCGAGGAAACGAAATATACCGACGATGCCTTACAAAAACGAAACAGGAATAAATCTAGCAGTCTAATTTCGAGACCAAGCTCATCGGTTGGGTTTTGTTATTTTCGAACGTTCGGCAAAACAATATTGATCGGATGATTCCCGTTTCCACGCCGACATTTCGTACGACTCGGAAACGACCATTACCGAGATTTTCCTCCGCCCACGCGTGCCGCAGTCTTCGCGGCTCGTTTGGCCGCGGAACGGTCGAACGTTTCCGAAAACGTGTCGCAACGGGAAAAAAATCAACAAAAAAAAAAAAAAATAAAAAATAAAAATAAATCCGCGGAGGAACGAAATAACGCGAACAACACGAAAACAATTGTACCGGGCGAGAAAAAAAAAAATAAAAAAAGGGCGTTGGCGTCGGGTCGCGGAACCGTTCGGGGACGTCCGTTTTACCTACGAAGGAAATCTAATTTCGAAACGCAGCTCCCGTGAACGGTTAACAAAGGTCCGCGCGCCGGCGGCCGGTGTGCACGGATGAATCACGCAATCAGGTCGCAAAATACGGTTCGTTTGCCCGCCACTGAACGCGGCACGTCCTTAATTGAGTTCGAACGGTGTTTTCGCGTTGCCCGCGCGCTAAATGCTCGCGATTGTTGCCAAAGGTGTTCCCGCGGGCCGTCCGACGACTCTCGGCGTTTCGACTTCGGCGGACAATACCGTGTTCGAACTCCGTTTTCGGACGACTTCCACGCGCCGACAGTGCATCGCGTCAACCCGTACGCCATGGGGTACCGTAACGATCGTGTTTGGTGGCGGTGTTCGAGAGGCGGCCCTCACTGTGTAGACGGGCGGTCGTTTGTGTTCATAATTAAGAATTTATGTTGACAACACGCAAAAGGATCGATTTAATATCGACATAAACCGATGTCGGTATCCAGTAGCCGCTTACTGGACGTACTTGCTTCCGAGAAAAGTTTTGAGTTCGCCACGCCACTGGTCGTGTCCGTTGGAGAGCTTGTGCGACGACCGTCGGAACGCGGCAACGATTTTGTTTCGCGTTCGGTGTTCATCGTCCGCGACTACATTACAACCACGTTGCACTAGGTGTGTTCACTACGGGGCGAAAAGAAAACAAAAAAAACCTGAACTTCGAAAATCATCCACATAACGTGTTTGTCCTGTTATCGGTCCTCGAGCATTGTTCATTAAGTACGCGCGGCACCGCGGTCGGATAAAATGTACAAACCACCGCTGCCTTAAAAAAACCCATCATCCATCTGAAATTCAAACGATTGTTACACCCGAAACCCGATAAATTCGGTTAAATATCTCGATTGGTATAGTTTTACAGTCGTGCTCTTGCATAAGCTAGCATTAGATTATCGAGCACTCGTGTACAAATAAATCGTTAAAAGTCGGATAAAAAATAAACGCACAGGCGCCGCTAGGAGTTTTGCATCGTGCGTAGTATACCCAACGATGCTTACATTTTTCGAGTTAAATATTATATGTGGAAATATTTTTTTTCAAATTTAATGGAAATACTAAGTTATTTTAGTTTTTTTCAACGATTACAAAGAAATGCGGACAGTTAAAAATCCATTAATGATATTAATAGCCTCTATCCTACCTCTTTTTAATTAAATTAATTTTTTTTTTTTTTTACCGGGTGTAAATGTCATCATTGCTCTCTCATACAGTGCTTATATGTACAATATAAAGTTTTTATCGGACCTAATTAAAATATACAACCGTTATGCCTACCGACCCCGATATTCAATTTAATGACTAATATTTATGCTTTTGGTACAATTTTACAATGCAAAAATATTTAAAAACAGTTAATTACTCTTATTGTAAAACCAATATAATACTCATAATAATAAGCGTAATCCCATATATCTTTAAACATGGAATACCATTGAGAATTTGAACCGTTTGATTTTCGATTTTTATTTTTATTTATTTCCATTTAAATGAATACGTTGTTTTCTCCACGCCGTTCGCGTATTGTACGCACGATGTTACAATACCGCGGAAAATCTGGTAATTCGAAGCTACGGATCGTGTTCACGCGCAATGTGCATGGACAAATATTATTTATTGATTTATTTATTTATTCATTAAATGAAAACGGGCGTGAGACCAAGTTATAAAAACTGTAGTATGGCATAACAGTGACGTAAAAATTGTGTTTAACAGTGAGTCGTTGGTATCAAGGAAGAAATGACGGATCATCGTGGGTTAATTTGATTACGCAGGTGACGAATTAGTTTTTCAATACGTGGTTTATACGTTTCGTTGTGTAATGCGAACTGCAAGATTTGTTATAAATATATTATATTTGTCATATTATTTTAATTTTAAATTTTATTTGCACCCGCAAGCGCGTACGGCTGTATGACATAAGCGCCAAAGGTACAAAAATGACCGATCATTTGCGCTAAAATCTGTAGAATATAAGCGCCAATCTATATTGTATACCTGCTATACCCAACATATGACATAAACACTAGAGGTGCAAAAATTACATATCATATGCGCCAAAATTAATATTTTATACAAGTATTAATTAGGTAGTTATTTAAAAATGTCTATATCTTAAAAAATTATATAATATTATATAATATTTTCTCCAAAAACACTCTTAGTTGATTTTGAAAAAGCACCACATGATGGATTTTTAGCAGTTTTTCCAAACTCAAAAATAAAATGTTGTAAATTTAATTTAGGGCAATCGTGGTTTCGGGAAATTCAAAGCTTGGATCTTCGAAATGAATGAGTGAAATGAACTATACAATATAATATAAAGTTTAATTTAATAATTTAATATCTGTTATTTAATTTCTATTAACCGTGGCTCACAGGTACCTAGGATTTTGGCGCTTTTTTACGATACGAGTTATATTTCTCATCCCATTTTGGCGCTTATGTACGATACGATTTTGGCGCTTTTGTACGATACGACTTTTTTTTTTCTTATCTTATTTTGGCGCTTATGTCTTCCGCCGGCGCGTATAAAACAATATTACGTAACACTCACGGTTAACGAGACGTTATTTTTAAACGACACGACTTTAAGCCGTATGGTTACAGTCGATTATTTGGCTCGTGAAATGTGTCAAAGGCAGTCCGGCGGTAATAAACGAATCCGCGGGCGCGTGTTCGCGTATGATCGTCAGCGCGTTGCAGTAGCGTGCACGGCACGTGTCGGTGCACTTGCCAATCGACGAAAATTCCGTGTCCTAAAAACAATTCGTACTTCTATTTTTATTACCATTTTATTTTGAATTTCTATTTTTTTTTTTTTCGTCTTAGCGCCGCGGTACGCGACAATACGCTTTTCGAAACGGTTATCGGTATGTACGACGCAGAATATCGACTGGTCAGCGTAATCCAAAATAATAAAGATAATATTTCATGATTTCAAGACACAGGAGTGGGCGACTGATTTATAGGTCCCCGTGCATATTTTAAAAACAATGTACCGATGGTTTCGAAAAACGATTTTGAGCAAAATATGACAAATCAATCTACAATATGTATGTCCAAAGAACTGGTATGATATTATTGCACTGTAATCTTGGAATCAGGCTAGGTTCTACAAATATTTTTAAAAATAAATAAATTAAAAGAACATCATACAAAATTTGATTTAGTTAAGAGTTTTTATTATTATTATAAATCGCGTATAATGGTAATGTAAGGGCCCAGTTTTATGTTTCTGCGGTGAATAATTTTTAACAAGAAAAATGCTTATTATGTTTAATCTAATTTAGTTAAAATATTTAATTTCAACATTAAATTTCATAATTACATTTTCAAAAATTTGTTCTTTATAAAATGTTTATATTAATTATATTTAAATAAAAAATAAATCTAAGAAAACAGATACAGTTGAAATATTTACAAAAGGCACTAAAAAAACCCAATAGTTTTAGGAAATAAAAGAATTTTTGAAATATGGTAATAACATTCGATTTTAATTTTAAGTATACGACTGTTACTTTTTGAGTTCTAGTGAAAAAAAATTGATATTGTTGAAAATTGGTATCTCGTTATTGTTGTATATAATTATTTTTACAAATCCTTAGTAATTTTTCTCAATTACTTAGAAAAATGTTGAGATAATCAAAAAATTATCTTTCAAACGTATAAATCAGATAAAACTTTCTATAAGTAAAAAAATTGATGATCGGAGCAATTTTTCTAGACAAAATATTGATAGTAAACATAAAAATATAAATTTTATTATTTATAATAATACATCTTGATAAACCCAACATATCATCCTCGTTTCGTATAATGACTTATATATAGATATATTACAGGATTCCTAATCAAATACTTTCTTTGGAAAACAAATAATTTTACAGCAATTCATAAACATAATGCTAGTTTTCAATAAATTTCCAAATATTATAATTATTATTTTTTTAACCCTGTATTTTTGTCCTTGGGGTCATGACTATTAAATAGTACCTCTAAAATTAACGCTCCCCAACATAATCGTTTAGTCTCGTAATATGATAATATAAGTAATTGGATATGAAAAACACTCATTGCTCAGCAGTTAAATGTTCGTTAATTATTTTTACTACCCGCAACGAACAAGGAGTCGAACTTTCACATCTTGTGCGACCACTGCAACGAAAAATAATGTGTAGTATATATACTATTAATGGACGTAATAAAATGTTGTTCCTTATTCCAATTATCTTAACACAAAACATCATTAAATGTTAAACACACTAAAAAATAAAAACAAATGATTGCTAAATAAGGATGTGTTTATCTAATATTTAATTTTTCTTCAAAATAGAAAGCGAACGACCGTGGCCTGTGTGTAAATGACCGTGGATGCGGAACTAGTAACTTGTAGCTCGATAACAGGACGACAAGAAGTAAATCAAGTCAAAACACGAGACAACTAAAACTGTCACAAGAAGACAGTAATTATTAAAAAAATAAGACAAGATTATATTTCTTGAACTCGAGCCACAAGTGATTTTGTCTTATGAACATACTAAATACAACCACTTAAATCTAATTTATATTACTGTCAATATTATATAATTAGGTAAAAAATATTTTTTCCATCATGCACATTACGTCAGTTTTAACGGCACTATTCAAAGCCACAATGCACGGAACGTGACCTTGATAGTACTATTCAATCGTCTTTAAATGATTTAAAATCAATATTTATTCATAGAGTTTCGACCGCCATGAAAGTTAGCCCACACTGGTTGTTACATCGTATGATAAGGGTGTACGCATTAGGGTCGAAAAATTTCGAAGCAATAGCGTGTTAGAGGTCGCGTCTGAAACACGGTTCTCCCAGGATTTTCGGCTCACGCAAACGGTCACCTACAACTGCGGATTGTATTTTAGCTTTGAGATGGCTGCTCGTGAGCCGCAGAGTTTCTATACATTCGGAGCGGCTATTGCGTTCGGAGCAATAGGTTGAAGTACTATTCATATTATTTAGGTTTGGCGAATAATTTCAGTGAAACATAGTTAAAAGACGAGAGATCAAACGATTTGTTGACATTTGTAAGATTGGAATATACGTATAGGAGATACTTATCCATTAAATATTATGTGACCGAAAAGTATGCCCGAAGACGAGTTAAAATTTCACTGAAAATAGAAATAAGGTGTTAAAATGACGATGTACTCAAACACGATTTCGACCGACTATGCTGGATGGAAAACGAAACACATTTCCGAAGTCGTATCGATCACGGAATCACGTGTACGAACACGAACGTCATAAAAACCTATTGGATCAGTGGAAATGATTTAAAATAATTGTTAATTTCTACTACAACCATTGATGGAGATAAAAAAAATAGTGTATAACATTGGTTTATGTAATTTTAAAATAAATATTAACACAGTAGTACTCCAGATAAAAATTATTTGTTTTGCATTCTTTTAGTTATTTTTATATTTCATTCCTATTGATGTATTACTATAAATATCTAAAGATCTTTGACGCATTACGTATAGTAATATATTGTTATTATTTTCAAAAGTAATAATCACAAAATATTATTATTTAATGAGATAATATCGCAGAGATATAATAAGTTTTTTTTTTAATAATTGCGCTAACGTTTTCATTACAGTCGGTTACACGAAATGACTTTTGCCATTTTTTAAAAATGAAAATATTTCTAAGGGATGAAATTTATAATATCAGATTGATATTACGTTTTTCACCCAACTGTAAAATTACATAGAGCAAAAATAACAACATTGACGTGGAGTTATTTTCAACTGAAAACATGCTTGGCCAACCCGTATTTAAATGTTGTGTTGTACCGGGATAGTAATGTACAAGATTTGGATTCTATAGTATTTGCTAATTGATACACATAAAATAGCAAAGTGAGATCAAGTTTGTTTTTGTAGGGACTTTTTTTTTTTTTTGGATCATTGAAGTATTTTAGATTTTTATTACTTCTCTTGAAGTTTTGGTGACGTTTCTTGCTAATATGCATAGTAGTGCATGATAGTTCATAATAAAAACTAGTTATTAATAAAATAAACAAATTGAGTATTACCGGAAAATCGTATGTATACGCAGGCGCGTAGCTAGGAATTTCAAAGGGGAGGTGTTATTTAAAATTAATTGACAAAATTATACGCATAAAACTAATACATTTACCTATATTTTTGTAAAAACGCATTACAAGTGAATAGATAATGGTTTATAAGAACTTATTAAAATTTAAAAATTTTTATCTTATATATTATAATTATAAATAAAAGAAAAAAAACTGTTTAAAATTATAATTAATGTCGGGTCCTTTTTTATTGCTTTACATTATTGTTATCGTAATAATCATTATTATTTTCGTTTTGATAAATAAACGATAAATGATGCAACTTTATCTTTATAAGACATAAGTATACTTCTGCTGGAAGGGGGGTGTTACTACACCTGTAACACCCCCCCTGGCTACGCCTCTGTGTATACGTTATAATATGATAATTTGATGAAATTGGGTATTTTAAAGAATCTTTATCGTATGAAATTAGTTATTTAGTTGTTTTTCAATTAATATTTATCTTACACTCTTGAAATATATATCGAATACTATAGCATTTTAATAAAAAAAAAAATAAAAATAAAAATAAATAAATAAAAAACCAATTACTTGTATAATACATTTTTCCAGCCCTGCAGCGAGAAATATTTCAATTTTTCCGGAATATCCTGTATAGTACTACACAGTATGTCACGTACAAAAATGCAGTTGGTTATTTTTTGTTCACGAGCCGAGCGAAAAACATGTGTAATTTTTTTGTGATACATTATCATATATATCGATTTAGCGTTCAGTTAAGCAACTTGCGTCAACTTTTGATATTTAAATGAGAAATTCGGGTTCGTGCCCTGCCCGAGCGTAATATACTGGAATACGCGTCGACTTCACGAATAACAACTTATTTTTACTTATCACATTCGTATTGTATGTACTAACACGTTTAATTGATCCGAGATTTGGTTTTTCGCGATGTAATCGTTACGTTGTTAATTTATTTCTCAAATTCGATCCGACTAATGGATTTTAATAGACAAATGTTGCACAAATAAGAAGCCTATAGTACCGCCGCATGGAACTACTACTGATATTATATTATTATAATTTATAATTGATGTATACGCACACGCGTCGAAGCAAATCGGTCGCCTATAAGCGACACTCCTATTATAATGCGCCGTCGTAACATACCAACAAGATATTATTAATACAATACCATGTCCATATATTGTCCTATAATATTATTATTGTTATTTTTATTTATTATGATTTATTATTCATTATTATTTTTATTATTATTATTGTAACATTATTATAATTACGTACATTATTGAACCACTTAATTGGAAGAGGAGGAGACTAGTGGAAAATCGTAGCTATTAGAGACGTAAAACATCGTTTGCATATTTTTTATTTTTACGACAATATAAATATGAAATGTTATGGTCCATACTATTTAATTAAATAATTTAAATGTGAAAAATTAATAAAAATATTAACCGTTACCTAAAATAAAAATATGATTATTCATTTGTTCGCAATGATTACAACTTTTAACCCAACGAAAAAGCCAAATTTCTACCAAATTGGTGTTTCGACATAAATGGATATACATGTACTCTACACATATAAAATATATTAATTTATACGAGTTAACTGTTAAAAAAAAAAAAATAAATAAATAACTTTGTTTTGGAATATTCTATTCTATTGGATTAAATCACATTAATTTGACTGTATCACTTGTTTATAACTAACATAATATCGCACAAAATGCTATTCATTTGTTATACAAAGAAATTGAGCGAGACACAGAAGTTGAGTGAGCTTCTTGGGTCGGGTAGGCATTTACTTATATTTTAGTAATGATGATAAATATAGCACGGATGTTGTTTGCAACTTTTCTTCTACTGCCCCAATTTGTTGCTAAAAAAGTTTAAAATGCGTCACGTATCAATACGAATTAAAAATCTATAATTTTTAAGTGTCATTTTACACAATTTTCGAAATTTTTTCATTTTGCAATTTTGTAGATTTTACTCATTTTTAAAACTATTTTATCTATTTTAACTAGAACTTCCATATAATTGTTAAAATAATTTAAGTTTATAAATATATATTAGTACATGACTTATTGATGTATATTGTTTGAATAATGTATTGTGTATTGTGTATTTACATTATTGTACGAGTACTACACAATGTATAATCTTCACAATAGTTTGATTATTTTTAAAACGATCGTATAAGCTTAGTATAGTTCGTGTCCTACGGGATTATCGGATTTGTCGTATTTACAATCCATATAGTTAGGATTATATTTAACATGTTTATGATAATTTAGGAAACGTTATTATTTGTCAATGTTATTCAGCCAGTCCATGAATATCAAATGATGGTGTTCTTTTATAATTTTATTTCTATAATGAAAATCAAGCCGAATTTTTCCGCTGTTTTGAAGAAATACATTTCGAAATTTGTTGAGAATGCATTTTTATTCAATGAACCCGTACATTTTATAAGTTATGTAAAACAAATATCAGTGCTGAAAAGCAGTATATAGTAACAAATTATATTGAGATTGCAAAGCGTAA